>CAHIKZ030000964.1:625000-675000 GCA_903632075.3 Acanthosepion pharaonis
CTGAAAAAAATGGTAAAATGGACAACTTTGGATAAATTAAACATCAAAGCTTCCCCTCACCAATCTTTAAACTCAACCAAAGGAGTAATCAGAAGCCCAGATATTGCTCCATGCTCCCTAGAGGAAATTAAGACTAACTTGAGAAAACAGAAATTTATAGACATCAAAAGAATAACAATTAAAAAAATGAAGAAAATATTATCAAAGATACATATATATATTTACATTTAATACCTCTAAACCTTCATCTGAAATAAAAAGTGTATGCTTTATTGTTAAGATAGAAACACACACTACTGGACTACTCATATGCTTCAATTCCCACAACCACAAGATCAGATGCTTCAAAACCCCAGACTAGAAGATGTGGAGTGAAAGGACGGATCATTCTGGATTAAATGTCAAAAATCCCAAAGTTTCCAAATTGCAAGCAAGAATATATTGCTGATTCAAATATGTGAGGGGTCTGGGAAAGAGAAAAAAAGACTTTAAGAATAAGATATATCAGAAACATCACTGATGCAGAAGCAAGATAAATATCGAAACGTCCCTACTTTACATATCTCTATGCCGAAATTACAACAAAAAAAACCTGTCCAAAAATCACCAATCAAGAATGTTAAAATGTGAGAAGATAACAAATAAACTGTGTGAATTAAAATCCGATGAGATAACTTCACTCATAAATGAAATTAGATCAATATTCAAAGCACTAAAATTCACAAGTAAACCAGAATCAAACTCTATACCAGCAAAAATGAACTCCGAAGAAGTAATCAAAATAACTTAGAAAACCCCCGAAATTCTAAATCTCAATAAAGTGAACCATAAGAAACCCCACAAAACCCAGAAAAAATCTAAAGTCAAACAGAACATCAAACATAACAACAGAAACCAGAGGAAAACTCAAAAGCAAGAAACATAATCCTACAAGTCGATCAAACGCTATGAGGCATATGGACAATGGTAATTATGAAAGGAAATCTAGGAGAGAAACAGAGGATGGTCATCCATTTAAAAAGCAGAATAAACATGGCCTGTAGAGTAAGCATTTTGCAATGGAACTGTATAACGGGAATTAGAGCAAATTTTCAAGAAAACAAACATCCGATGGCAGACTATAATCTAAATATTTTTAATCATTTCACCCCAAGCAAAGTGAGAATGCCACTAGTACGTAGGGGTTTACAGAGAGTGAAGGTAGGAGAAAATATTGGTTAAGGAGAACCGAGAAAAGGATAAAAACTGAACAGGGTTCAAGAAGATAGGAGATGGCGATTGACGTTGCATTAAATTTTTGGAATATTGCAGTTATCAGGTAAGCAAGGAAACACAAGATAATTCCACAGGCGGAAAGTGCGAGAAAAAACAGAGTTGGAGTAGCGATTTTATTTAACTAATTTAACAGAAAAAGAGTGGGGCTTAGATGTCAATCTATTAGCACGCTTAAACACATGTAGTCCGCTTACAAGAAACAATAAAACATCCCAGTCCGCCATAAAATAATAGACCCTCTGGTGGTAGCTTAATATTGGTAAAGAATACCGCCCACACAAGATACTATACTTGAACACAAATTATCATGTAATAGCTTCATCGGCCATTAACACTATGCTCACTATATATCCACCCGAGATAAAAATTGAAAAAAAAGCCAAATTAATAGACTAATTGACCAATTACCCACTCCTTACTTATTGGCTGGGGACTTTAATGTCCATAGCAAATTTGGGGTTTGAAAAAAATCCATCTAATTGGTCATATCATTGAAAAACCTAACACAAACTTATGATTTATGTTTATTGAATAACGAATTCTACACTTATTTCCAACCAGCTTCTGGTTCTATGTCAAACATAGATGTATCAATTCCCCCGCTAATCTTCATGGATTTCCAATGGAGAGATCGTTAGGATCAATGGGGGAGTGACCACTTTCTTATTCTCATTGACTCCATTGAATTGATTTTAGAGTAGAGAATCCCTAAATGGCAAATCCATATGGCAAACTGGCAGATATTCACAGATCACTGTCAATCCTTAATTATCAATAAAATACACAAAGAATCAAACTCACTGACCTATTAGTAGCCTAAGTGACGAGCCAATAAATCTTTAGCCAAATCCCAAGTCAAATATAAAGCTTGGTTCGCAACAAAATGCAGGGAAACAATTAAAGACGGACAAGAAACATTTAATAAGTTTCATTTTCAGCCAAAAAAAAAAAAAAAAAACTGTAACTTGGAAATAACTAGTATAATAAATCTGTATACAGATTTAAAAAAGAAAATTAACGACTTTATAAAAAGCCTATGGCAAGCAATATGGGACACATACCCAGAAAAAAAACAAAAAACTTTACGAACACCAACCAACCGTCAATCTGAAAAACACAAAGCTACTAAAAGATCGAAGAGAGTTCACACTGCTAACTAGAGTTCATACTGGACATAAAAAACTAACTCATGTACACCTGCTAAGAACTGAATATATACCTCGATGCAGACATTGCAATCATAAATTAACGGTTAAGCCCGTTCTGGTTGAATGTAAAAACTATCAGCTTAAACGTAGTATAAACTACAATGTCACAAATATAAAAACCTTGTTTAAAGATGGTGGCATTGGATTAGCAAAAGATGTATTCCAAAAACTAAGTAAAGTGTTGAGAAACAGAAAAAAAAATCATTAGAAACAAAGAAATGAGTGCTGGATTACAATGTGATATTCATCCTCTTATATGGCAGTGAATACTGGACACCCCCTCTCCACAGATGAAGAGAAAATTGAAAACAACAGAAATGTGTTTCTACAGAATGACACTGAGAATTTCATGGAGGAGTATTTATACGTCTCCCTATATAGTAATTGTAATATAGAATTAATCCTCCATTTTATATCCACATTATAATTTTTGGTTTATTTGTCAAATTCGGATTAGGATATTAATCCACTTCTGCTCCCTCCCCCCAATGATTTAGTGATAACTAATTAATAAGACTGGTATCACTAAATTAGGATTATCTTTAAAATAAATCTTACCAACTAAAAATATTTTCTGGCTTTAAATAACCTGAAAAAGGTTGATAAGCTGTAAAATATCTATCAATCATCAATGTTTCCCAGATAGAGTTTACTTCGGCGTTCCTATAATTTATGTTGGTAAAATTATTGCCAAAAAAACGAAACATACACTGAATTAATATAATTCCTCATTGACAAACGATAAACAAGAAGATCTCTCCAAACCATTAATAGTGTCTTAAGTTCGAATTCCACTGGGCGTCCCCCAATTTTGTTGTTTTATTGTTACGCTTAATAAATATCAACAGTTTGCGTTATGGTTCAAATCAGGGATTATATCCCATTTGCACCAGTGATCTGTTTACAAACCTATGGAAAAACCCAATATATTGAATGCTGCTTTTAAAAACAATCAAATCTGATTCACCCGGGAGATTATCGTAATCTAACATTCTTCCTATCTACTAGTAGATGTGCCTGACAGACGTAGAGACTCTTTATTCTATTGTTTTCGAGGAAATTATAAGCATCCGCCACTCCGTGCCAATCCGACCCATTTTTCTCCATTGCAGACAATGTCATTCGCAGACAGTACTATTTTCATGTCATTATTAATTCATTTCGCAGACAGTACTATTTTCGTGTCATTCGCAGACAGTACTATTTTCGTGTCATTCGCAGACAGTACTATTTTCGTGTCATTCGCAGACAGTACTATTTTCGTGTCATTCGCAGACAGTACTATTTTCGTGTCATTCGCAGACAGTACTATTTCGTGTCATTCAGACAGTACTATTTTCGTGTCATTCGCAGACAGTACTATTTCGCTGTAAACCGAATGCCTCAAGCCTCAAGCCCGGATCGAAACCCAACCGATTGGGTGTCACAGAGCTTCTACCACTGAGCCATCTTCACTCGACAGAACGAATCAGCCAAATCTAGCGTATTGTTTTTACAAATGTAAACAAACGTCAAGCAGCCAAAATGCTCCATTTTGACGTTTTAAATGCTTTTCCGAGTTGTTTTTTTTTATAACATATTGAGAAAAATCCCGCTTATTAAGTCCTCTCTCCCTATTACGCAGTTAGAGCAAATTCTCAACCTCAATTTTAATTATAGGCGAATTTTAATATTTTCTATTTATCCACCTTTGTACTGGTTCTCGTTCGATCAACGAAGTTAACAAAAAAGTTGAACCTGCTCTTGTACCATACGAAACACAGTAAAGCATATCACCCAATTCCACGTATGTTTTGCAAACCTGATGACCACATATCAAGGCTTTCTCTTAGTGCACGTAACGTGATTGTATCAATTGCGGGCTTGGCTAGGTCTGCAGCGTAGCTTCTACCACCTGGTAATCCCTGTTGCATAACTTCGGCAGTCGAACGAAATCCGCTGCAAAGATATTAATAATAATATTACCGCTTAGAATTTCAGAGAAAAAAGTCAATAATAAAAGAATTCATTTAAACAATATTTCAACAACAAAATTCAATATCATTTCATTTCATTTCGTTCTTTCGTTCTTTTTGTGAAGAGTTCAGTTGAGACTAAATTTCCCTATATTTGTTTACAGCGGAAATTTCTCCA
This sequence comes from Acanthosepion pharaonis, assembly GCA_903632075.3. Lineage (NCBI taxonomy): Eukaryota > Metazoa > Mollusca > Cephalopoda > Sepiida > Sepiidae > Acanthosepion > Acanthosepion pharaonis. The sequence continues at coordinate 629,617 of CAHIKZ030000964.1, forward strand.
TTTTCTTTTAATGAATTTAGCGCGCTTTTCATAGTTCGTTGCGAGCATCCTATCGTCTGTTCACTCAATTCATTTCAAACTCTCCAGACAGCCTTTGGCATTTCGAACAAGAAAAGGTTTTCTTTGTTGCATTCTCTGTTTAAGACGTTGTGTTCTACGAACATTAGAGATATTTCAAGTTCTTTTTTCTTAATGTCATGTCTCTTCAGGATGTAAGCAAGACTGTCACTTCACAGATTACTTTCTTTTCATTATTTCGATACTGAAGTGATTTCTCGTTTCCTTATCCGCGGCTTTGAATTCACAATAGTCCTTTTCCTAGACTGGCTACCATCCGAGGCTAGAAAGACCAGTTCACTATTCTATTTAACCAACAGGTGGGGGATGAGAGAAGTGATTCATCCCTTTTTCATTTGGTTTTAGAAGTGAACGCAACAGACAAGGCTGGGATTGAACTCGGCTCACCGATTTCATTTTCTGTATCGATAACCGTTAGAGTAACCACGCTCCCTAAATGCTTCAGGTGAAAAGTTATATTCTTATATATTCGTTAAGAAATGAGGTATTAATTGTCACCTGAGAATTATTCAGAGTTTGGCATTTTACATGTATTTTTCTCAAATTCTCTCACACTCAATAATCCCTTACGTCTTAGTTGCTTTGGTGCCTTGCTTGAGGTGAAATGATTAAAAAATAAACCACGTCGCCCATGGTGATCAGCTAAGTGATAAAACACACTGACTCTTGCAAATTCTATTACTCGTGACGAATCGTTTCTTATCCCAATGTGACGTGCATCGAAATGAAAAGAGACAGACGATTGCATCATTTTTTTTCTCTTTTCTTTGTACTGCTTTTTCTGTTTTCCTTAAATGAGAAAAACGCCAGTTTTGCGCAGGAGAGGAAGGCTGATATTTATTCATGACAAAAAAATTTCGAAGTGTTACTCAATGCATCATACATGTAGGGACAAAAATATCAAAATTAGCAGTCTTTTATCCATTAACATACACGGGTTATTGTTCAAATCTTTCATATAATAAGGTATTTTTTGAGCGATTTAACCCCAAGAACGACACTAAAGCCAATACGACCCAAGGGGTTACCGGGTGTGGAAGAATTAGAAAACAGAAACATTTCTAAGGATCGAGAACATAAGCAGCGTAATCAGGATCGCGATTGACATTGCATTTACATATTTGGAGATTAAAGTTGACTGGAAAACATGGCGCAGGATACCGGATGTGGAAGAATAAAAAAACAAAAACATTGCTGAGGAGCCATAGCAAAAGAAGCTTAATGAGGAGGGCAGTAGAATACGATTGCCATTTCATGGAGACGGAAGGAAGTTGCACAAATGAGAAGCGCGAGAAAAGAAACTGTCAACATAGAACTTACGGTTATATCTCGCCAACTCATTTTTTTTTAACCATTTCACCCCTAGCAAGGCGGAAAACCACTAGCACGCGAGGGGTTATAGAGGATTTGGGGCGAGAGCAGATAGGAATTATAGAGGAGAGGAGGAGAAGGATAGTGGATAGATCAAGGCAACTGGAGATATCGATTGACATTACATTTGAATAGTTGGAGATTACAGCTCTCAGGGAAACAGGAATAGGGAAGGAAGTTCCACAGGCGAGAGGTGCGTGATATGAAGCTATTGGAGTAGAAGAGGTGGCTATATTTATCAATTTCAACGGTGAAAGGGTGAGAGCTGGATGCCAGCCTCGTAGGACGCTTGAATTCGCGAAGTCTGGGAACCAAATGTAAATTCATAAGACCTCGTCGCCAGTCTAGTACTGGGCTTATATTCATAAAGTCTAATGTCATAGCGAAGAGCTAATCCAAACAATTACTCTGAAAGTATTTATAGAAAAGGCCCAGGGAGGCATCTGTACGGCCGAGACTGAAACAACTTTACGGAAAGTGACTAAAGCCGACGCAGATCAGGACCAATAATACTGCTGATTCTTCTTTTGATTTTATTAAGGATCTCCAGATATATAACACGATCACCCTACCATATATGGCAGCTATATTCTAAGCTTGGATATATGGCAGACTCTGGAGAGAAAAAATTGTAGTACGATACAGTAAACCAAATTTCTTAGCAACAATAGATTCAATATAGTCTTTCCACTTCATGTCAGCCGAGAACCATTAACACGTGAAGGTGCAATGAGTCACTGTCCCGGATGTTAACATCAGCTATTGTGATGGAAGGCAGTAAGGGTTCTCTCAGATGATTAATAGAGAGCAGTTTAGTTTTTGGGGGCGTTAAAATTAACAAGCCATTCTTTGCCCAAGTTACAAGTGAAGTTCGTTTCTGACATCAGCCGGCAATTTGACCTTGTTGAACAGATCAGACTTAGTATCGAAACAAGAGTAAATGGCTGTGTCATCAGCATAATTACCAGGTTAAGAGTTGATGGTCACCAGGATGTCGTTTATGATAATTAAAAACAACCTGCATTAATCCAAAAGAATCGAGGCAAAATAACTACTTGCCGTTCTCACCTGTTTAACTGGATGTAACTAGATCTTCCCACGTTCACGTGCCGATCTAAGGGTTGAACAAAAGTTTGGGTCAACACGTTGTATTTTTTTTTAGCGGCATATCGACCTCTATAGGTTATTTAATATCGAAATATAAATATTTTATACGCATATTTATTTTTATTTTTATTTTTTCTTTGGTGATAACTGTGGTTTAGTGATACAAGTCTTACTAAACAACGCATTGCTGGGTGGGGGAGGAGGTCGATTGATACCTTTCTCAATGGTATTTGCGCCTAAGTGTATATAATGACCACGACTGGAATTTGAAGTGGGTTCTCCGATCAACAATTCTGAACCATTATCCATTACACCACGCGCACATCAAAGCTTACAGTAACTGATATTCGCAAGCAGTCACCCATCTAGGTACTGACTACGACTGACGTTGCTTAATTTCTGTGATGTCCAGGAGACTGTTTTTCAACGTGATCTTGCGTAATCCTCAAACCGTGGTATGGTTTCTAAACACTTTCCAAATGAATCACACTAGACTGATAACATTTAAAATTAGCTTCCTTTGGCAAGATTCGAACCCGCGTCTCCTGATCAGAAAAAGGACGATATATATATATATATATATATAACACATATATATATATATATGTGTGTGTGTATGTGCGCGCGCAAATATATAGGAAAATAGGAAATAACTCGTTAGGTAAATAATCCGAAGTTACTTAGTATTTTTGTTTTTATTAAAAAAAAAAATGCACAAAACAATAGTAAAGCCTAAACTGTAATTATTTTAAAAATATGATGGAATCATATTTTTTTTAATCATATATATATATATATATATATATATATATATATATATATATATATTATGTATGCTTTGAAGATCACATATGGATAAGAATCCACCATGATGATAAATAAAATATATATATATATATATATATATATATATATATATATATATATATATATATATATATATATATATATATATATATATATAAAAAAGTCAGTTCAATTTTACTTTTCATGATGAAAAAAACATTATAATAAATAAATAAAACAAACAGAGCTGACCGGTTTCGCTCTCACTCACCAGAACTGGAATCGAAGAAATATATATAGCAAAACAAAATATAAAACACCAAATAATATGCAATATTAAAGGCGGAATACGATGTAAATTGAAATTACGCCTAAAATTAAGACCTAAAACAAAAAAATCCTGTAACTGCAAATCAAAGCGAACGCGTGCATCCCCATATATATATATATATATATATATATATATATATATATATATATATATATATATATATATATATATATATATATATATATATATATTAATTATCACCCCTGAGATTATATCTATATAGTAAGTCTTAAACCGCAATTGCTTACAGAGATAATTAGTTTAAAACGATTCTTCTCTCAGGGTACAAATGAATGTTTCTTTGTTTTTTATAATCAAATTTACTAATATTTTTATATGAAAACAATGTTCCAAAAATAAAGACAAAGTAAATTCTTGTATGAAGAATCTTTATTCCGATTCTTCAGTACTATTAGACTCTCCTGTGGTGCATTTGTCAACAGACTCACCATGCAATGTGTTGCAGCTATAGTTCCCATCGTAAAAATAGTATTACGGACTATATTTGAGAGCCCAACCCTAAAAAAGATTGTAATTCAGAATTATCCTTCTCTATAGACTGGTTGTCATCTATATATAGGTAGGCAAGACTGTACAGCTATTTAAACCATAGGTGGAGAAGAAATCGATTCATACCATTCACAAGCGAAACGGAATCGACTGGATTGCAGCAGGTCGCTTCCTCATTTCGTGTAAATAACCTTTACGCTATGCAAACAACCACATTTTGTAAAATTCCATGTTGTTTATCAAGCCACACACATTTGAATTGGATTCGTCGCCTCCATTTTCTGTGTCATATAGGCTTTACGCTATGCACACGCCCGCATTTCTGTACAATTCCATATTTATCAAGCTACACACATTTGAATAGGGTTCGTCGCTTCCATTTTCTGTGTCAATAAGCTTTACGATATGCACACGCCCGCATTTCTGTACAATTCCATGATATTTATCGAGCGACACATTTGAACAAGGTGCGTTGCTACCATATTCCGTGCAAATAAGAGTCACAGCATGCACACCCCCGCAGGACACATATTTAACACCGAGAGATGCAGGTGAAATTTCTGTGGCACATAATGAGGAAAGAGGTTTTAGAAAATCACAAAGCAGATTTAAGTTACTATGGCCAGAGGAAAGCAACGCACAGCCTACATAATGAACATGAGTGAATGGTTAGCGAAACAGGGTTTTGGAGAGGTGGCAAAAAAGTTATTCAGATCTACAAAGGACAGAGACATCATCGCTAACGTCCTTGAGGGACATGGAACATAGACCAAGAAAAAAATAATAACAATAAAAAAAAATGTTGAATTTAATGCTTCCTATTTATTTCCCTGGAATCTGTGAGAGATACAGGGGACATAATAACATAGCTGGAACCTGTTTTTACTATCACTTTGTATGAATGTATTTAACTGTGATCATACCCACTCTTTGCTTTCCTTAAACATTCAATAATTCTCGATGAATGTCATTTCTAACTGCAAACAGGAATTTAATGACACAAAACTGCTTTGTGACTACTGGTTATGAGGTCGGGATTTTGCACGAGCGGACTAATTAATGAAATTGAATCAAATCAAATTAACTTCAACACTCATTAGGACGTGTACATTACATTCTTTTCTACGATGTCTGAGAGACTGCCCAACTCCTCTCTGATGCTTATATATCCGAGTGTATTACAAATTTTTCCCAGGCTCGCAATAGAGGATGCATCGGTGTGTAACGTGATTCTGAATTTAGAGACCGGGAGTAAACTCGTCATTTCTGCGGTTGGCTTCTCTGGTGTGATATTGAGTGCAAATTCAATTCTGGCGTGATATTATATTCCTCTATTGTTTTTGTTTGAATGCATATAAATCTAAGGTGATTTTTGTGATTTGCAGAAATAAGTTGCATCAACTGATTATTAAAAAAAAAGCAAAAACTGCAGTGTGTGACTAGATTATCTCAAAGACATTCAGCAGGTTATGGCATGCTGACTTTCTACGCAAGCTCCAGGGCTACAGTTTCACGGGACAAATATTTGTTTTAATCCAGCTGTTCCTATCAAACCGTGAAAATCGTTTTGAATGAGCTCGCTTCTAGATCCTTTCTTACGAACCCGGGAGCCCACCAACGCTCTATCCTTGGTCCTACGCTGCTTCTGATCTATATCAATGACCTCCCCGATGTCACAAGTCCCCAACTAGGGATTTATGCCGATGATACTACAAATAACAAATCTGTCAAATCTGACAAAGTAAACCTAGCAGCTTCCCTTGAAAAGGACTTCCAATCAGTGGTCAACTGGGGCAAGAAACAGCTCCAAAACAAAACTGCTTTCTGGGTTCTTGACAAGATCCAGAGGCGGATATGCAATATAATTGGCCCTGATCTGGCATCTCGTCTACAGTCATTCTCTCACAGACGCGCCGTCGTCTCTCTCTGTCTTTTTTACAAATACTTTCATGATAATTGCTCCGAGGAGCTGCATTCGCTGGTTCCCAGACTTCATGAATTCAAGCGCCCCACGAGGCTGGCATCCCGCTCTCACCCTTTCACTGTCGAAACTATTAAATGTAGCCGTCTCTTCTACTCCAATAGCTTCATATCTCTCACCTCTCGCCTGTAGAACTCCCTTCCCTATTCGAGTTTCCCTGAGAGCTATAATCTCCAACTATTCAAATGTAATATCAATCGACATCTCCAGTTGCCTTGATCTATCCACTATCCTTTTCCTCATCCTTTCTTCTATCACTCCTATCTGATCTTGCTCCAAATCTTCTGTAACCTCTTGCGTCCTAGTGGCTTCCCGCCTTGATTGGGGTGAAACGCTTAAAAAAAATTAATCACAAGAGAGAACTTGTTCTGCCATCTGCATATGGCTGATGCTAGATTCCAGAAGAGCAACAGTACAACTTCTTGGCCTCACCTTTTCCACTGACATGAAGCAGAGCTATTATAACCAATCAATACCTGCATCTACTGCAAGGATATTTGGTTCATTGCGACGCGCGAATAAATCTTTCTCGTTTATATTCATCTTGCACAATTACAAATCTACCATTCGCCCGTGCATTGAATACTGTTGCCATATCTGGTCTGGTGCTTCTGCTGTACATCTTGAGATTCTTGTCAAAATCCAAAGAAGATTCTCTAACGTAATCGATCCTGATCAGTATTCTCAACTTTAGTCATTTTCTCATTGGCGTGACGTGGCTTTCCTCTGGCTTTTCTACAAATATTTTCATGGCATCTGCTTTGACGAGCTTTTTTTCCCTGGTGCGCATAATACATGAATTTAAGCATGCTACTAGATTATCTCGGTTCCACACTTTTAATGTTGAAATTGTTAAATGCAACCACCACTTCTACTCCAACAGCTTCTTTTTTCGCACTTCCCACGTATGGAATTACCTATCGTTTCCTTCCTTCTCTGATAACTACAATCTTTAAAAGTTTAAATGCAACGTCAATCGCCATCTTCTGACTTCTTGAACCCCGTTCATCTTTTGACCTTTTCTGAATACTTCATATATTCAGTATTCTTTTTAATTTGCACTTCCTGTAACCCCATGTGTACGCGAGGCATTCTCGCCTTGCTTGGTGTGAAATTATAAAAAAAACGAAAAAAAAAACAAAAACAAAAAAAAAAACAACAACAACTAGCTGTTACTTTAAATTGAAGTTAAAAAACATTTACGCTGTTTTCTGTCTAGAATCTCCTTACTTGTCCTTCCAATAGTTTGTTTCGAATATAGTTTCATATCAGAACGCCATTTTGTGCAAAATCGGATTATCATCCTGAAAATTTTATTTTATACTAGCAGTAGAGCCCGTCATAAAGACTGAAAAATAAAATTGACAAAGATTATTGTTTAAGGTTGACGGACACGCATGTCTTAATTAGTTTTTTGTTTTGTTTTGTTTTTTGTTTTGTTTTTGTTTTTTTACGAATTGGTCAAACCCAAACTCAAACAAAAACATTACCGATTGAATAGAATTTTATTATAAACAATTGTCTTGTGAATGGAATTTTTAAAGCATTCTGAATGTAAAAATAAAGAAAAAAGTGTGCAAGACAATAAGAAACACTACTGCCAAAAAAAAGTGAAGTTTTGTTGAAATCGGTTGAAAAATGTAGGAAATCCGATCCCATATATAAACGAACACACACACACACACACACACACACAAACAACCTGGGTTTTAACCCGATGTGAGTTGTTCCCCTTTCATTAATGCCTCTTACTCGTGTTTTCAAATTGATTTTGTGCAAAAACAATTGTGTTTTTCCAATTTTTGGCGCTGCCAGAACCACCGCAAGGTAATTTTACGTAGTCCTGTGAAGTTTTGTTGAAATCGGTTGAAAAATGTAGGAAAGCCGATCCAATATATAAACGTTACAGACACACACACACACACACACACACTTATTATAAAACGCAGATTGTGTAAGATATCAAGCTACCAGGCTGGCATCTCCGTCCCGCCCTTTCACTGTCAAAACGGTTAAATTCTATTCTACTCAAACAGCTTCTCTCACACTTCCCGTCTGTGTAACTCTCTTCCCCTTATTTGCTTCCTCGATTACTATAATCTTCAAATATTCATGTCAATTGACATCTGCCACCCTGAGCTTGTTCTCCGTCCTTCTCTCTATTCTTTTCCCAAACATGCCTCTTTACTCTTGTACTCAGTCCGCTGTAACCCCTTGCGTGCTAGCGGCACTCTCGCCTTGCTTACTTTAAAAAAATGTTTTGGCCTGACGTCATGGGCTAACATATTCGCGGGCTTTAATTTTGAAGTAACCTTCATATATTCATTTCGAAATATAATTCCTCTATTTTTATAGTTTGGTTAATTGACGATGTATACTTTGAAGCTAGGCCCGAAGTGATGAACAACATCAAAACTTAGTAGAAAAGATCAACTACATTCGTACAGATTTCTTAAACTTAAACACATCTGTTTAATCATCCGTTGTGTTGGTTCTTTCTATAAATTTGCTGCGAAATGCTTTGTATTGGACCATGAAAAACTTGTTCAAAAGTTTGTATTCCTTGGGGGCATGCCTGTAAAAACAAGGGGATGTTATGGGTAAATTGAAAGAAAAGGCGCAATTCACTCCGCCAGAAATTTGGAAACGGCATGCTGTACGGGTTGACATTCGCACCGGAAGCTCCAATACGAAAATTTTAGAGTGATTGGGTGTCAATTTGAGGACAGTGAAGAGGATTTGGAAAAATTTGGATCAGTCTAATTGTGATTACGAAGTTGTTTGAAGTGATCACTAGTGATGGCAAAGTTATGCCTCCATTTCTCTTGCCACAGGGCTTCAGAATCAAAACGGAGACCTACATCAAGTGCTTTGAGGAGATAGTGTTACCCTGAGTCAAGAGGGTGGCTGCTGAGAGACTCTATGTCTGGCAACAGGACTGTGCACCATGTCACACAAATAGGAGAACCCAGTCATAGCTGTCAGACAATTTCTGCAATCACTTCACCCTTTACATCTGGCCACCTAACCGCCTAGACTGCATCTACCTTGATTATTGCATGTGGGGCGCAGTTGAGCGAAAGACATCCCCCCCCAAAAAAAACTCTCTGTTGCACCAAAGACGTACTGATGGCAAGGATTATGGCAGCATTCACCAACTTAAACAAGGAGACCACCCAGAAGAGTTGCAGAAAATTCAGAATTTGTCTAGAGGTCATGGTTGAAGCCAACGACGACTTTATTGAATAATTTTTCTCTTTCGTATTTCAAGATATTTTTGTATAATTTTGGTAAATATATCTGTTAAAATGAGATGTCAGTGTTATTTCCATTGTTTTCATAATTTACACGATAATTCATCCAGTGGACCCTGTATATATAAAATAAGAAGTAGACACGCATATGACGCCGACATTGACTAGTCCGGCAATCGTGTTCTTCGCGTAATGTTCTTTATTCCCACAGTGTAATCTCACTGGAGGGTCGTCTGCTGCTTATTGAGCAAATTGAAAGCAATTACGGCATCAAAAACCTGGTGTTCTGTTTGACAAGCAGACGTAGAATTCTGCATTCGAAACCAGAGATCATTGACAATTAAAAACACTCGAGTGCACACAAATATTGTCATGACTACTGTCAAACAATAAACATCCCGATTAGCACTTGGATTTGACCACTGCAACTCTGTCTAAGCAAGAAAAGACAAGTAATATTCAAATTATATTAATTATAATTTATATAATCACTATGAGGACGTTTGCAGGAAAATAAGTATTGTGCGTGTATTTGACGAAATGTCAACTCTCATTTTTTTTTATTATACTGGAGTATTTATTAATTCAATTATTAAAATGTAAAACGTCTAATGATTTTTTTCTTCTTCTTTCAAATTTGGTGGACATATAGGCAATATTATTTTGCGTACATAATTGCCATCATTTAAATAACATGATCCAATAGAGAAATAAATAAATTTTCACTAATAACACTAATTTATTTACTACTGACTTTGATCCGTCTAAATGAAACACACTTATATATAATCCGTCTTAATGAAACACCGTTTATATATAATGATGTATTTGGGCAGCAATCCTTCTTTTATACAAGCTTGATTAATGAAGACTGACACGTTACTGCCATTAAGCTTTTTTAATTACAATTTTTTCAATCCATTGCCTTAGAATATATATACAGAGACACGTACATATGTATATGTGTACGTCTCTCTGATCATATCTGAATGAGGACACCATAACATGCCAAAATCCATCTACAACATACCCGTATGATAGCCCCATCCACATGTAAAAGCAATCTAAAAGGATGGAAGCTTTATTAATAAAAAAGAAAAGTCAACATCAACTCGGCTACGTGTTTGGAAAATAAAAATACATTCCATCACTCTTCAGACAGATATTTAAAAAAAATCTACGCATTCAGTTAAAAAAAAACAAAAAAACAAAATAAAAAAAACTCTTTGATAATGTCCGAAAGAAACATTCAGACAACTTTTACACGCTTCATGTCCAGAAAAGAAAACACTTATAGAGACACAAGAAAAACTGAATCAAAAGCTCAACCTTGTAATACGTCTTTAATGAAATGCCTTTAGAAACTGAACTAAAATCGAATATATCTGGTTTTAGAATTTAATATATGTGGTGTAATCTAATAGATCTGTTGTTAGGCAAGCACATCACCTACACCGTTCGATAATGAATTGAGTTCAACCCGAAATGGTTTATCCAATGTATTTAAGCATTTTTCAGCCAAGCTTGGTAAATAGCTGTAAAGATTTTACGAATGCTTTTCTTTATCATTTCTCAAGACTAATTTTTGAAAATATATATATATATATTATATATATATATATATATATATATATATATATATATATATATATATATATATTCATGAATTATTCATACAAAAAACAAATACAAAGGTTAATGATTTCATTGGCGAGAAATCCATCGTCGCGAATTAAATCATTAACCTTGTATTTGTTTTTTGTATGAATAATTCATGAATTTGTAAATTAATTGCACCTTTATTGAAATATATATATATATATATATATATATATATATATATATATATATATATATATACATATATATATATATATATATATATATATATATATATATATATATATATATACAGAGAGACAGAGAGAGAGAGATTTAAACAAAAATGACGCCATTTTCTACCTTAGGATCCTTTCCGGCAAAACTTTTTTTTCAAAGGCAATCGTTATCAAAATACAAAACTGACTGTGCCGCTGAATATGAAGACACATGGTTTTCCATTCTACACGGTGCTCGCTTAGTTTTCCATCTCCGAGTTCTTGAGGTTGTGTATATAAAATTTCACCTTCCAAGCCTATGAAGACAAAAGGGGCATTTTATGCGCTCCTTACGTTTGATCCAGGATTTCTTTTTCTTGTGGAACTTGTTAATCATTTTATGCAATTAAAATTTATTTTCTTTTAATCGCGTTCAAACTTTCCCTCGTCTTTCGTTATTATTGTTGTGTCTTTAGTGTTTTGTATTTCGCCAACGATTGCCTTTGAAAAAGTGTTGGCCGAAAGGATCCTAAGTTAGAAAATGACGTCAGTTTTGTTTAAATCTATGTTCTTTTCTGTAGATACAGGTCTTTTTGTATATATATATATATATATATATATATATATATATATATTTTTTATATATATATGAAGTATGTGGTGCAATTCAATTTACATTACATGAATCATTCATACAAAAAACAGATATAGAAGTTAATGATTTAAAATCATTACCTTCTATATCTGTTTTTGTATGAATGATTCATGTAATATATATATATATATATATATATATATATATGTGTGTGTGTGTGTGTGTGTATTGACAAATGCAAAACAGTTTTATTAACTTGGTTGCTCGTTTTCCCATCTTTTGATCAAGACAAATGAAATATATGTAAATATCTGTGTTTGTGTGTGTGCTTCAGTATTGAATCCTTAATACTTTTCAGTTAAGATGGCGTCCCTCGTTCAAGGTGGAAGAAGAAATTTTTCTATAAAATATCTCATTTAATTCATTTTCTTTTCTTTTCTTTTCAATATTTATATTCTCCCAGGTTTCTACATTGAAATTAAGGTAAATTCGTTTTCAGAACGTGTTCAAAGTAGAAGATTTATATATTTTAGGTATGTCTTTGTGTTTTCCCTGTGGAAAATACTTACATAAAATAGGATATAGAATGCAGACAAATTTTGTTAAATTTTGTCTGGAGTCTATATCCTATTCACACACACACACACACACACATACATACATATATATATATATATATATATATATATATAAGGCAGGATGTGTGTGTGCGGGTGTAACGAATGCGCGGCCGCAATTTCCGACGGATTTGCACCAAAATTTATATGCACATGCTCCAAGTTAGTGGGAAGGCTAAGACCGATTTTGCATTTACCAACTGCCATCGGTAGTGGAAATAATCGATTTTTTCATGCTTCTACGGCAGTTTTCATGTAGTTTGCGACCATTTTCTACTGGCCAGCGTGAGAGCCAACAGCTGACTAACGCGAATGTTAACTAGCATTCAAAAAAATCGATAGCTGCATTCTTGACAAGTGGAAAAAATTTAAATCTGCATGGCATTTTACTCCAATTGGCTCATTCGCTTGCTTAAACTCAACGTTGATTCTGATTCCGCAGAACTGGGTTGGCTGTGAAAAAGTATTTGTTGTTAACATTCTTTTTTCATTCGGTTTTTCCAGTTACGAATCCTTTTTTAAAGTTGATCGTTTTGTGATCATTTTGTTTAGTTCTTTTTTCGTAACAGATTTAATGTTTAGTATAGAGCTTAGAAAAAATTTGCAGTGCGAGATAGGCAAGAAGTAAGGCATGTAGCAACATCAGCATGGCAAAGGGCACTCCTTTAAAGGCAAGGAAGGGCAAAAATATTTTAAGTCAAGTGAAGCGATTGCTGTATGAGTCGTATGATTTTTTAATTAAGCATGGGCAACACCGGGCCATGCTGCTGGTATATATATAAAGTTAGTAATGATACAATATGGTAATCCGTATGAAATTTCCAGGAGAATATAGATCCAGGGAGAGCTCTATGTCAAAATCGGAGCAAAATTATTATTAACAAAAGAATATCAAACACATAAAATCCCATAGGTAATAACCTTTATTTCATGAGAGTTCAAATAAGCAGCTCTCAATCTTCAAGTCCTACAAACAAATCCCAAACGAAATGGAAAGAATATAAAAATATTCCGGGCTAAAATCATGAGATATTGCTATCTCATCTAGAGAGTAGGAAAACACGGGGAATGTTGACCTATTTTGACATAGTGACCTCAGATTTAACCTTAGAATGTCATTTGAGGAAGGTGGAAGGGCATAAAATGTTAGTTCAATGTGAATTGGAAACAATCCCATCTGTTTCTGTCAACGGCCAAATTTCCAATGCTGATATATTTCATTCAACATATTATTTGTAAATAATATTAAAAGTGAACATTTTTAAACATTTTTAAAGATTTCAAAATTTGGAAAAAACTTTTCTCAAGCTTTTTACACAATTAACCTAACTATAACGACAGCAAAATTCCAAGAACTCATCCTATATATTCTTAGTTTCTCAATATGCGAAAATGAATTAAACTGCGTCATACTTAAACATTAAACACTCAACCCACCTTTCGGCATTGAATATTTACACTAACCATATTTAGAATGATTTTAGAAGTAATTGGCTACGTTGAGTGCAGTGTATTTATTTTCCCATAATGACATAGTAAAATCTGATTTTATTTTTTTCTTTTTGAATATTAAAGTCTACCCAATTCAAGACACTCAAGGTAGTAGTAGGTAATAATGTTAGAATGATTATGATGAATGAGCAGTGTAGCAGGAATGAAAATGGAGGTGGTAGGTATTAAAGGATATGAAGTCAAAGAGCATAAATAATGAATTACACTTAACATGAATAGGGTAAGTTTGTAATGTTCAGGGGAACATCCACGTGGGAGTCAATTCCACAAAGTAGCATTTTTTTGTAAAAATACTCAGAGGAATTTTCTCTTTACATTTGGAACACGGAGAAAATGAGGGTGTTTCGACTTCGCGAAAGTGGCATAGACAATCCTAGATGCAAATGTTCGAACAGGTGGAACTAAAGAATGGAACTCATTTGAAAATTTGTCTATTCTACAAAATGTAAATTCTTGGGGTAAACACGTTTGAGTCGAACATTATATTTGTAATACGGAGGAAATGAGGGTGATTCGACTTCGTGTAAGTGGTATGATGTGTTTTATCTGTAAATATTTGAATTGGTGGAACTCAAGAATGTTCATTCTGAACATATGGAATGAGAAATTACCAATAGTTTTGCGACAAACTGCAGTGGAAAATAATGTATCGCACTCTGTTCAGATCTATCTACCCCCCTACCCTGATAGCGAAACTTAATTCATTTTTAGTGACTTTGAATTTGCTCCACAAGGTAGCAGTTCATGGACAAAATATGTTACAGTGGAACATTTTCTCAGATTTCGAAATGAGATTGATTCGTCTCCGTAGACATAGCATGGGGTATCGAAGCATTGACAGTCTTCATTAGTGGAATTAAAGAATGGAGCTCACCTGAACATTTTCTATAGATATAGTGATGTTGTGGCAGCACGTAAAAGGTAGCAAAGTAAGGAATAAGACTTTTACCATAAGACCCAATAAAGGATGCAAAACTTTATCAACACTGGAATCACCACTAACTTTATTTGCAAGCTGGTTTCCATATAAATCTAAAGTACGGGGCAAATAATAATGCTCGGAGTTGATAAAAAAATACGAAGACGTACTTTTCGTTCCGATTTAGAAAGCATTCAACATCTGATACTTAATCATTTAGATAAGTGATGAAATTTCCTGGGAACAAAATTAGAAAAATTGGGTCTGAAAAAATGACAAACACAGAGCAGATACAAGGCAAGACGGACAGAGGAAACCAACGCATGACATACCTATCGACGGAGCAATTACAAGACAAGCCGGACAGAGGAAACCAACGTATAACCTACCTATGGAGAGGGCAGATTCAAAAAAGGACGGACAGAGGAAACTAACGTATAACCTACCTATCGACATGGCAGATTCAAGGCAAAACGGATAGAGGAAACCAACGTATAACTTACCTATCGACAGGGCAGATTCAAGGCAAGACGGACGGAGGAAACCAACGTATAACATACCTATGGAGAGCGCAGATACAAAAAAAGAGGGACAGAATAAACTAACGTATAACCCACCTATCGACATGGTAGATTCAAGGCAAAACGGATAGAGGAAACCAACGTATAACCAACCTATCGACAGGGCAGATTCAAAACAAGACGGACATAGGAAACTGACGTATAACCTAACTATCGACAGGCCAGATTCAAGGCAAAAAGGACAGAGGAAACTAACGTATAACATACCTAACAGCAGGGTAGATTCAAGGCAAGAGGGACAGAGGAAACCAACGTATAACCTACCTACGGAGAGGGCAGATTCAAAAAAAGAGGGACATAAGAAACTAACGTATAACATACGTATCGACAGTGTAGATTCAAGGCAAGACGGACAGAGGAAACAAACGTATAACATACCTAACGACAGGGCAGATTCAAGGCAAAACGGATAGAAAAAACCAACGTATAACCTACCTTTCGACATGGGAGACTCAAGGCAAGCCGGACAGAGGAAATTAGCGTATAACCTACCTATCGACAGGGCAGGTTCAAGGCAAAACCTATAGAGGAAACCAGCGTATAACCTACCTATCGACAGGGCAGATTCAAGACTAGACATACAAAGGAAACCAACGTATAACATACCTATCGACAGTGTAGATTCAAGGTAAGGAGGACAGAGGCAACTAACATATAACATACTTATCGGCAGGGCAGATTGAAGGCAAAACGGATAGATGAAACCAACGTATAACCAACTTTTCGACATGGTAGATTCAAGGCAAGACGGACAGAGGAAATTAGCGTATAACTTAACTATCGTCAGGGCAGATTCAAGGCTAAACAGAAAAAGGAAACCAACGTATAACCTACCTATCGACAGGGTATATTGAAGGCAAAACGGACAGAGGAAACCAACATATAACATACCTATCGACAGGGTAGATTCAAGGCAAAACGGATAGAGGAAACCAGCGTGTAACCTACCTATCGACAGGGCAGATTCAAGGCTAGACATACAAAGGAAACCAACGTATAACATACTTATCGACAGGGCAGATTCGAGGCAAAACGGATAGAGGATAATAACGTATAACCTACCTATCGACAAGGTACATTCGAGGCGAAATGGATAGGGCAAACAAACGTATAACCTAACTATCGACAGTGCAGATACAAGGCAAAACGGATAGAGGAAACCAACGTATAACCTACTTATCTACAGTGTAGATTCACGGCAAAACGGACAGAGGAAACCAACGTATAACATACCTATCGACAGGGCAGATCTAATTCTAGACAGACAAAGGAAACCAACGTCTAAAATACCTATAGATGAAACCAACGTATAACCTACCTATCATGAGGGTAGATTCAGGTCAAGACGGACTGAGGAAACCAACGTATGACCTTTCTATCGACAGGTCAGATTCAAGGCTAGACAGACGAAGGTAACCAACGTATAAACTACCAATCGACAGGACAGATTCAAGTCAAGACGGACAAAGGAAATCAAAGTCTAACATACCTATCGACAGTGTAGATTCAAGGCAAAACGGATAGAGGAAACCAACGTATAACCTACTTAAAAATACCTATCGACAGGGCAGATTGAAGGGTAGACAGACAAAGGAAATCAAAGTCTAACATACCTATCGACAGGGCACATTCAAGGCAAAACAGATAGAGGAAACTAACGCATAACCTACTAATCGACAGGGCAGATTCAAGGCTAGACAGAAAAAGGAAACCAACGTATAACCTATCTATGGACAGGGTTGATTCAAGCAATGACGGACAGAGGAAACTAACGTATAACCTAACTATCGACAGGGCAGATTCAAGGCTAGGCTGAAAAATGAAACCAACGTACAAGCTAACTAGAGAGACAAGGGAAACCAAAGTCTAACATACCTATCGGCAGGGCAGTTTCAAGGCAAAACGGATAGAGGAAACCAACGTCTAACATACCTATCGACAGGGCACATTCAAGGCAAAACGCATAGAGGAAACTAACGTATAACCTACCTATCGACATAGCAGATTCAAGGCTAGACAGACAAAGGAATTCAACGTATAATCTAGCTCTCGACAGGGCAGATTCAAGGCAAAAATGATAGAGGAATCCAACGTATAACCTATCTATCGACAGTGCAGATTAAAGGCAAAACGGATTGAGGAAACCATCGTATAACCTACCTAGTGACAGGGCAGATTCAAGGCTAGGCAGAAAAATGAATCCAACGTACTACCTACCTATCGATAGGGCAGATACAAGGCTAGAGCGACAAGGGAAACCAAAGTCTAACATACCTATCGACAGGGCAGTTTCAAGGCAAAACGGATAGAGGAAACCAAAGTCTAACATACCTATCGACAGGGCAGTTTCAAGGCAAAACGGATAGAGGAAACCAACGTCTAACATACCTATCGACAGGGCACATTCAAGGAAAAACGGATAGAGGAAACTAACGTATAACCTACCTATCGTCAGTGCAGATTCAATGCCAGTCCGACAGAGTAAAAACCAACGGATAACCTACCAATCGACAGGGCAGATTCAAGGCAAGACTGACAGTGAAACCAACGTATAACCTACCTATCGACAGAGCAGATTTAAGGCTATACAGACAAAGGAAACTAACATATAACCTACCTATTGACAGAGCAGATTCAAGGCAAAACGGAGAGAGGAAACCAACGGATAACCTACCTATCGACAGGATAGATTCAAGGCAAGACGGACAAAGGAAACTAATGTATAACCTACCTATCGACAGGGCAGATTCAAGGCAAAACGGATAGAGGAAACCAACGTATAACCTACTTATAAACAGGGTAGGTTCAAGGCTACACAGACAAAGGAAACCAACGTCTGACATACCTATCGAGAGGGCAGTTTCACGCCAAAACGGGTAGAGGAAAACAACGTATAACCTACCTATTGACAGGGCAGATGCATGGTTAGACGGACAGAGAAAACAACGTATTACCTACCTATCGACATGGCACTTTCAAGGCAGAACGGACAGAGGAAAACAACGTTTAACATACCTAACGACAGGGCTGATTCAATGAAAGTCGGACAGAATAAACCAACGTATAACTACCTATAGTCTGTGCAGATTCCAGGCAAGGCAGACAGAGGAAACCAACGTCTAACATACTTATCGACAGGGCAGATACAAGGCAAGCCTGACAAAGAAACCAACGTATAGCCTAACTATCGACAGGGCAGTTTCAAGGCAAAACGGACAAAGGAAACCAAAGTATAGCCTAACTATCGGCAGGGCAGATTCAAAGCAAGACGGACAGAAGAAACCAATGTATAACCTACCTATCGACAGGGCAGATTCAAGGCACGACAGCCAATGGAAACCAACGTCTAACATACCTATCGACAGGGCAGATTCAAGGCTAAACAGGCAAAGGAAACCAACGTCTAACATACCTATCGACAGGGCAGATTCAAGGCAAAACGGATAGAGGAAACCAACGTATAACCTATCTAATTCAGGGTAGATTCAAGGCAAATAGGACAGGGGAAAGTAACATATAACCTACCTATCGATAGGGCAGATTCAAAGCAAAACGAATAGAGGAAACTAACGTATAACCTACCTTGCGAGATGGCAGATACAAGGCAAGACGGATAAAGGAAAGCAACCTTATAAACTATCTATCGACATGGCAGATTCAAGGCTAGACATACAAAGAAAACCAACGTATAACCTACCTATCGACAGGGCAGTTTCATGGCAAAACGGATAGAGGAAACCAACGTAGAACCTACCTATCGACAGAGAAGATTCAAGGCTAGACAGACAAAGGAATCCAACGTATAACCTACCTCTCGACAAGGCAGATTCAAGGCAAAAATGATAGAGGAATCCAACGTATAACCTATCTATCGACAGTGCAGATTAAAGGCAAAACGGATTGAGGAAACCATCGTATAACCTACCTAGTGACAGGGCAGATTCAAGGCTAGGCAGAAAAATGAATCCAACGTACTACCTACCTATCGATAGGGCAGATACAAGGCTAGAGAGACAAGGGAAACCAAAGTCTAACATACCTATCGACAGGGCAGTTTCAAGGCAAAACGGATAGAGGAAACCAAAGTCTAACATACCTATCGACAGGGCAGTTTCAAGGCAAAACGGATAGAGGAAACCAACGTCTAACATACCTATCGACAGGGCACATTCAAGGAAAAACGGATAGAGGAAACTAACGTATAACCTACCTATCGTCAGTGCAGATTCAATGCCAGTCCGACAGAGTAAACCAACGGATAACCTACCAATCGACAGGGCAGATTCAAGGCAAGACTGACAGTGGAAACCAACGTATAACCTACCTATCGACAGAGCAGATTTAAGGCTATACAGACAAAGGAAACTAACATATAACCTACCTATTGACAGAGCAGATTCAAGGCAAAACGGAGAGAGGAAACCACCGGATAACCTACCTATCGACAGGATAGATTCAAGGCAGGACGGACAAAGGAAACTAATGTATAACCTACCTATCGACAGGGCAGATTCAAGGCAAAACGGATAGAGGAAACCAACGTATAACCTACTTATAAACAGGGTAGGTTCAAGGCTACACAGACAAAGGAAACCAACGTCTGACATACCTATCGAGAGGGCAGTTTCAAGCCAAAACGGGTAGAGGAAAACAACGTATAACCTACCTATTGACAGGGCAGATGCATGGTTAGACGGACAGAGGAAAACAACGTATTACCTACCTATCGACATGGCACTTTCAAGGCAGAACGGACAGAGGAAAACAACGTTTAACATACCTAACGACAGGGCTGATTCAATGAAAGTCGGACAGAATAAACCAACGTATAACTACCTATAGTCTGTGCAGATTCCAGGCAAGGCAGACAGAGGAAACCAACGTCTAACATACTTATCGACAGGGCAGATACAAGGCAAGCCTGACAAAGAAACCAACGTATAGCCTAACTATCGACAGGGCTGTTTCAAGGCAAAACGGACAAAGGAAACCAAAGTATAGCCTAACTATCGGCAGGGCAGATTCAAAGCAAGACGGACAGAAGAAACCAATGTATAACCTACCTATCGACAGGGCAGATTCAAGGCACGACAGCCAATGGAAACCAACGTCTAACATACCTATCGACAGGGCAGATTCAAAGCTAAACAGGCAAAGGAAACCAACGTCTAACATACCTATCCACAGGGCAGATTCAAGGCAAAACGGATAGAGGAAACCAACGTATAACCTATCTAATTCAGGGTAGATTCAAGGCAAATAGGACAGGGGAAACTAACATATAACCTACCTATCGATAGGGCAGATTCAAAGCAAAACGAATAGAGGAAACTAACGTACAACCTACCTTGCGAGATGGCAGATACAAGGCAAGACGGATAAAGGAAAGCAACCTTATAAACTATCTATCGACATGGCAGATTCAAGGCTAGACATACAAAGAAAACCAACGTATAACCTATCTATCGACAGTGTAGTTTCAAGTCAAGGCGGACAGAGGAAACTAACGTATAACCTACCTATCGACAGGGTAGATTAAAGGCTAGAGAGAAAAAGGTAACCAACGTACAACCTACCTATCGACAGGGCAGATACAAGGCTAGACAGACAAAGGAAACCAAAGTCTAACATACCTATCGACAGGGTAGGTTTAAGGCAAAACGGATAGAGGAAACCAACGTATAACATACTTATAAACAGGGTTGATTCAAGGCTAGACAGACAAAGGAAACCAACGTCTGACATACCTATCGAGAGGGCAGTTTCAAGGCAAAACGGATAGAGGAAAACGACGTATAACCTACCTATCGACAGGGCAGATTCACGGTTAGACGGACAGAGGAAACCAATGTATTACCTACCTATCGACATGGCACTTTCAAGGCACGACGGAGAGAGGAAACCAACGTATAACCTACCTAACGACAGGGCTGATTCAATGCATGTCGGACAGACTAAACCAACGTATAACTACCTATCGTCTGTGTAGATTCCAGGCAAGACAAACAGAGGAAACCAACGCCTAACATACCTATCGACAGGGCAGATTCAAGGCAAAACATTCAGAGGAAACCAACGTCTAACATACCTATCGACTGGGCAGATTCCAGGCAAGCCGCACAGAGAAAATCAACGCATAACTTATCTATCGAGCCTTTGTGTATGGTAGGCAGGAAAATGTTTAGGTTATATAGGAAAAGGACTGTCCACTAAGAGTTACAAAGTACAACAAGTTATAGAGAGTCATGATCACCCACGCCTCAAAAATACCCAGTACGTAAAAGAAGAATGAAAAGTGGTTCGACACAAGAACTTTTCAGAATTTCCTCCTATATATGTCTATAATTCTCCAAGTCTAGATGCCCACACCATCCTATATATGGTCATGGTAATATCATACCAGCCTTTTGATTAAATAGTTGAGGTGAGACATCGTAAAACCTACCAAACAACATTTCTCGTGGTATTTGCTAATGAAAATGCGAAACATTAGAATGTCTTGAAAGATATAGAATCATTGAATATAAGAAATTCGAAACTTCACATTCAAGATTCATTAGACAATTTGTCAAGTTTTGAAATATTTTAAAGACCAGGTGTTTATTTCAATTTCACTTACACTACTTGATATATTTCCAATGTTAACGATGACTTTTCTAAATACATATCTTCTTTTTATGTACCGTGTCCTTTCAGGACGTAGGCGATCATGGCTCTCCACCTCTCTCTATCGCTTGCAGCTCTCATCAAGTTCCTTCCCTCTGTCACTTCCACCAGACCACGGTCTGTCATCCACTTTTATGGCCGTTAGCTATGTCATGCGTTGTTTTCCCTTGTCTCTTTTCCCTATATTCGACCCGTGAGTATCAGATTCTCCAGGCCCTCCTTCCTCATAATGTGACCCAGAAACTTCAGCTGCCTCTTCCTGATGTTAAGTATAAGCCTCATCCTTGTTTTCTTCCTCTCTAAGACCTCATCTTTGTTCACACGCTCAGTCCATATTATCTTTAACATCCTTCTGTAGAACCACATCTCCATCGCCTCGAGTCTCTCCTTCATCTTTGAGGAAATCGTCCAACATTTGCTGCCGTAAAGCAGAACAGATGTCACATAAGTGTTCAGTATTCTTTTGTTTGTTACCAAAGAAATCCTCCTGTCTTGCAATACTCTGCCCAGATTTTGGAATGTGTCTTTGGCCATCCCAATACGTCTACGGATCTCAGTGTCGCATTTACCCTCCTCTGTCAGAACGCTACCCAGATATTTAAACTTCCGCGTTTGTTTGATTCTAGAGTTCCCAACCTGCAAATTGCATTTCGTGCTCATCCTCTTACTGATGACCATGCACCTCGTTTTCTTGTACTTTATGCTTAGTCCCTTCTTCACACTCTCCGTCGCTACCTTCTGTAGGAGATTTTGTAATTTTTTTTTTCGTGTCTGCTATCAGTACTATCTCATCTGCGTATTCTATGTTAAGATTGTGGCCACCAATGCTAAACCCCGGTAGGGTTTCTAATTCTCTCAGAATTGCCTCGTTGTATAGGTTGAACAGGTCTGGTGAGAAGATGCATCCTTGCCTTACACCCCTTTCTTTTTTTGTACATTCGCTGAACTCGTTCCCTACGCGCATGCAGGCTGTTTGCTGTTAGTCTAGGTTCTTCATTATTCCCAAATATATGAAAGTTACTGAGCAGTTCCAGTAGGTCCTGGTGGCGTACTTTAGAATTTAAATTGCAGCAGTTTTATGATTGACTACTTACCATCAATTGTTAAATGAGAGAAGAGGATCAGTCTATTTTTTATTTGAAATAATCATCAATATTACAGTTTAAAATAGGTCCGTAGAACAGGGGCCATTGTTATTTTGACTTCATCTTCAATTACATTGTGTACTAATTGGCTTATATACAAATCCCACTACTCTTAGACAACCATATTTTTTGCGTGAGATTAAAAAAGAAATCTGGTATATATAAATACTTGCAAAGTAGTTAAAAGAATTTCTTGCTTGGATTTGTTATCTGTGGACTCATTCTTAACAACATAAGATACACAGGTACCATTGAGGTGATGGGTTGGGGACAGAGAAAGATAAATAGAGATCCTCTTCAACAAGGTAGTAAAGAAAATCGTGAAGAAAGGAGTAAGCATATATTGTAAGAAGAGGGAAAGTCAACGTCCTGGATATGACGTTAAACTACATTCAGCAGCAAGACTTGATCAGGTGGTTTTGAGGAACGTGGAACCACCTCTTAATTGCTGTTGTTACCTTGGTCCACCCTAACCAGGCGTGGTAGCACCTGTTAGGGTCCCAGCGATGAGTAAAATAGTTAACCCCCAAACTGCGGTCAAAAGACTATGGAAGTGTAAAAATAGGTTTGTATAGTAAAAATACCAGCAATACACTTTTAGAAAAAAATATTACCAGGGGTATATTTTTGGAAAAAAATATATTACCAACAATACATTTTTGGATTAAAATATTACCAAAAATATATTTGTGGAAAAATATTACCAGTAAAGTATTTGACTATTGACAAAAACCCTTTTACAAAAATACATCAATGAAACTTGATCCACAAAGTGATTTCTTACAAAAAAAAAAAAAAAAAACATATTCTACTCATACGAATGTATCCTAAAAATCTTGTCGGCATTAAATAACTCATTGAGGTGTTGATATGCCGTAAAACAAAATAAACCAAACCAAACCAAATGGAAAGACAGCAGAAGAAACATCTCAAGATGCGAGCTGCGAATTAGAGATGTCAAAATCCATCAAGTGCAAAAATCGAAATATCTGGGAAGTGTTTTAACAGACGCCGGAAAATATGACTCCGGAAGTCAAATCACATCACCGGAATAATTGAAAGATGGTCACCAAAAGCTAAACATAGACGTAACAATGTCGTCAGAATCCCCCACCCAGCAAAAAATAGATTTCTCTGGACAATTTCCTCACAGATGAAGAGGAGACTTCAGACAAAAAGTTATTAGGTTCTAAAGAAAGATGCCGAGACATGAGGAAAATTAAAACAGGAAACAGAAATGCAACAGAAAAAGGCAGTCTAAATTTCTTGGATATATATATATATATATATATATATATATATATATATATATATATATATATATATATATATATATAATAAAAAAGGCTTAAACATTAATATTCCATGGTCATAATTTATTCCATTGGAATCGTAAATAAGATCCAATTCATCAGACCTACAAATTCAAAAAGAAAACAGAAAAAACAACTCCGGGAATAAAAAATAAAATTTAGAGAGTGTATGTATGAGAGTGTGAGACGAATGTTAGAATAAATGAAAGCTATAGGGAGGGGTAACAGACGAAAGAAGAACAGGAAGGTCTAAAGATGAAGTGGGGGTGAAATTTAACAGAGAGACGTTTTAAAGAGTGGAGTCAAAGACGGTTTAAGTGAGAGAAATATGAATATTCTTGGATGTCTAGTACATTAAAGATTTACCGGAAAAGAGTATACATTTTGTGATGACATACACACACAATAGACGATTTAATCTTAAAGATCAATATGTATATATATTTATATATTTTAGATATATGATTGCATATGTATTTACCACTAATATTATCAATATATATATATATATATATTGAGGAAAAGGGCCTGGAAAATTTAACACGCACAGTATATATAAAAGCAGAAGGGGCAGAGGGAAAATGGAGTAACCTACTTGATAAGGTTTTGTATATGGATAGCAGAACAAGGACTGGGAGCGGTAGTAAGAGAACAAATATAGAGCTACAAAAGAGAAGTTGAGGAGAGCCATAATCATTGACATCCTAAAGGGGCCGAAGGAAACAGTGAATAACGTACTTAACAAGCTTGTGAAAATGGATGCCAGAGTATGGACTGGGAGGGATAGTAATGGAACAAACATTGCTTAGAATTATGACAAATAGAACGTTGTGGAGACCCATAACTGTTACATTGAGTAACCTACCTAACAAGCTTGTGAAAACCGGTGGCAGAACGTGAACAGAGAGCGATAGTAAGGTGACAAACATTGCTTAGAGCTACAAAGGATAGGAAGCTGTGGAGTTCGATGATTGCCTATGTCCTGAAGAGATACAGTTATTAAAAAATGAGAGCAATTTTTGGGTGGGCAGGAATTCTGGTGATAAAAAAGTTTTCGTTTTTCTTCTTTTGCAGTGTTCTATTTTTCCTTGAATTAAAACACGCCAGTTATTATTTCTTCTCTGAGTGAGTGTACAGTGGCCAGCAAGTTAGTCCTGTAGGTAATGAGAAGTGGTTTCAATCCTTACTGTTTGCTCTATAGTAGTGGCGTTGTGCCCAAATTAAGTTACGCTCGGCGGAGAAATAGATACCAGAACAGATTGCTCGAATTATAATCGAGTTCATTACATTCACTTATCCTTGGGAAAGGTATGAATCCATCTCTTGGCCCACCCAGCTATGGGTAAAATAGCAGCCCTGAGTGGTAATCGGTCTAAGAGGAGGAAAACTGTGAATTCAAAACCACTCACCTATACAATGGGTTAAGTAGCCTCACAAAACAGCAACTGGCCAAAGATCTAGTCATTCGGAGAGGGCGTTCCCCCAACAGGAGTGAGTAGGCTATAAACTTGGATTTCAGTTAAACAAAGAGCGCTTAGTTATGTTTTCTTATTTCGTCTGCCTGTCTCGCAGATGATTGCTCATGATTTCGATTTAACTGGCTTCCTCGTGGCCTTGTACCAAACAGTGTTTAGGTTATAAATATGTACTAACCTAAGTAAATATATCAACTAAAATTAAACAGTCGAATCTGAAATGATATACAAAATAGGCAACGATAACGACATACAGTTTACAAGTTGGCTCAACAACAGATTTTGGCAAAAAAATTAATCTCTTATCAAAATAACGTTTCTTAAGTTTATTCTTTAATATGTATAATCGGAAGTATGTACAAAATTCCATTAGGACTTTAAAAATTAATATTGTTGGTTTTAAATGTAATTTGTGATTTTTCCAATTTCTTAGTCGCTGTGCGAATTTTATGTTTTGCCCTCGATTGAGCTATGAAGAGCGAGGAGTGATAACTTGTTAGCACCATTTATTCTTGTCATTTAATAATTATAAAAAAAAAATTTTTTAAAAATCTGGTGGCGTCATTACCTAGTATTTCAGTATTTCTGTGACTATTCCCATACAGCATCTTTTATTTGCAGTGATGCCAAAAGATGCAACTGAATCTTTATTCGACAAGTCATATCCAACTAAGCATGGTGCTACTAACACTACTGATTCTGTCAACACTTACTTCGATAAGCAGAATCTTTGTTTTGCTACCATGGCAACCATTGATAACATTTTCAGCTTAAATTCGTGCACCACACACGCAACCTTCCCATTCTGTCCAGTCTCTGATGATACTACTACTACTATTTTTCCATTTTACTTACATCACACTGCTTTTTCGTCCGCTTCTGCTTCTACGCGAATTTTAGTCAATAGTTGTCGCAACTGACGTTTGTCCTCGGTATTCGGTCAATTTCACAGATATTTGCAAGCTTTGCAAGTAATAATGAGGTCAGTAGGAGCCGTATGCGCAGGTATTTCTCGCCTCGTTTTCATATTAATCGAACAGGGTATCCACAATGACGTATGACTTTCTCAACAGCCAAGCACGCATGCGCACGATCTAATGGTGTTTACGAACATGAATTTAATCTGTGGTGATCCTACGACGAACGCTAAAGGATGAATTTCATACTGACACACTATTCATTGCTGAATGATTAGAAGCGTTATTTATGTTAGTGTGTTCAACATTTGCTATTTGTATAAATTATACCGCTTAAAAATGCAATAGATGGTAGCTTTTTAAAGTAGGATTGATTAGATTTTGATAATTTGGAAATGACGGAATTTCTTTACTATTTTCTTTTAAAAAATAAATAGACGTTCTTGGGAAATGGTCGCTTATTTTAAAGTGTATTAATATAACTAATGAATCGGATCTAGACTGATGCATTCATGTGTCACTGTTGTTGTTCAAAATTTATTATAAACGGTTAATGATTAAACAAACCGTTTTAATTCAATTTTAGAACCTTACTTAGAAGTTCTGTTACTTATACAGTGGAACTTCGGTTCACGAATTTAATTCGTTCCTGAAGGCCGTTCGTAAGCCGAAATGTTCTTAAACCGAAACTATTTTCCCAATAGGAATCAATGTAGAGAAAAGTCGCAGTACAATAAAATTGAAAAAGAAAAGCACGGAACAACACACGAATGTATATAACACGGCGGTCGACTCAGAAATTATTATATTCGGGTTAACTTGGTTCGACAATGTTGTTCGAGATCCGAAATTTTGTTTGATAACCGATGCATTTTCATCTTGAATTTTCTGTTCGAAAACCGATTTGTTCGACATGTGAGACGTTCGAGAACCGAGGTTGCACTCTACCCGTAATAGAAGGACAATGCAGTACTAACAATATTGGATTGAAAATGGAAGCCAGGCATATTTTCTGCTATGTCCAATGTAACGGCGTCTTCATATGACTTTACCATGTCTGAATTCTTATTTTCCTGATTAGAAAACATTTATTTTAATCATTTCACTCCAAGCAATGCAATAAAGAAACTAAGACGCAAGGAGGTTACTGGATGTGAAAGAATATGAGAAAAAGAAAACATTATTAATAAGAGAACAATAAAAAAAAGCTGTATCAAGAATAAAGATGATAACGTCTGCCATTGAGGGTTGTAGCACATGTTAGGGTGTCAGTTATAGGCAAATACTGAACTCCCAAACAAAAATCCACAGTAATTAATAAAATGTTCAACAATAGATTCTTATAGCAACATGACACTCATTGCAACGCTAAAAAAATATAAAAATACATTTTTATAGTAAAATTAACAATGCATTTTATGAATTAGAAACTATATCTCTATAGCAACACCTTTTCTCTAAAAGTATAAAATTATTTGCAAAATATCAGTGGTGCATTAAATAACCCGTACAGGCTGCTATGCTGCTTTTCAAAATCAACCAATCAATGACCGACATTGTATTTGAATTTTGGAAGATCAAAGTTGACTGGAAATCAAGCGGTCGGAAGAGAGTTATAGCGATAGTAGAAAGAGAATAATGGACTTGAGAAATCAATGAAAAACTGTTTTAATAAAAGTATTTTATAACTGTTAACCGACAGTAACGTTGTTATTAAAAATCATTTCACCCCAAGCAAGACAATATAACCACTGAGACACAAGGAGTTGCTGAATGTTAGAGAATACGCGAAAAATAATAACATTATTAAGAAAATAGAACAATAACGTTAGATTTTCCACCATGAGATTCAGTTTATTGCAAGAGTGCCTTTCGATAACTAAGTTAGTGACAAAGCATACCTGGCTTGAAAGAATTAAGACGACAGAAGATAACGATTGACATTACATTTAAATTTCTGAAGATCAAAGTTGACTGGAAAGCAAGAAGCTGACAGAGAGTCCCACCAGCAAGAAGTGTGAGAGAAGAAACAGTTGACAAAACTTATGGTTACAGTTAACCATTTCAACTGTAAAATGATGAGACATAACTGACAATCTAGTGCCGGGCTTAAGTTCCAGACTTGAAAAAATTGATGGTCACAGGACAGATTGAAGACAGGAAAAGCAGAGGAAAACAACGCATAACCTGCCTACTTGGGTAAAATGATGGCACAGCAGAGTTTAGGAGAATTAACAAAAAGTCAAAATTTATTAAGAGCTACAGAGGGCGGGAAATTGTGAAGAACCATGATCACCAATGTCCTGAAGGGACACGTTCCATAAAAGAAAGATAATTATAATAAGGATATAAGTAATTTTCAGCGTTTTTGTATATTTTACTTAAATACATCCATAATCTCAGTAATCAATCTATTTTCTAGATTTCCAATCATCTGACACTTCTTTTTATGCATTAAGCTGATCCCAATATATTTTTAACAAAATATTCTTTTGCCACAAATTGAGAGCGTCACGATAAAGGAAACTATTGGTTGGTTGAAAATATTACTTTTTCAGCTAAATTTATCTTCTATCATGAAATAATAATTCCAGTCCTGATTCAATTATGTCTATGAGGAATATTTCGATATCTTGAAATGCTTGGACAACTAATGCTTTATTTGTTACTTACGGATTATCAACCATTTGTGGGTTATTTAAAGCCGAAACCTATTTTTAGATTCTAAGAATACTTTGAATATTACATTGACAATTTGTTTTTAAATAACTTATTTTTTTATATTTATTTGTTACATATCGGGTGGCATTTAAGCTAGATCCTGCGGAGGGTTCTTGATTGCGCCTTTATCAAAAGAGGTAGCGGGGTGTAGATGCGATTGGCAACAATATTCTACAGAAGAACACAAAATTGATCTCCTCATTTAAGTATTGCATTAATATTTAGGCTTACCTTTTAAAAGTTCAACGATAATTCTTCTGCCACCATTTAATATAAAGACAGTTTGATGTACGTAGGTCCTTACTTTCTGTAAAAACAATTATTTTTATTTCATGGGTGACTTTCGCTGGAGTTCATAAGTAATTTCGATTATTTCTAAATCTATTTCCAAGTTATAAAAAAATTACCGTACAAAAGATTCGTCACAAAAATAAGAAATATATCGCCGAACACAAACGCAGTAATAAATACATGAGAGTCTCAAATTTCTGGATTGTGGGTCCAGATCCGACCCGGAATGTTTTTAATTTGCTCACAGTCGGGGTGATTCCTAAATGGTATGATATGTTGGGTTACGTCATCTAGGACTAAAGTTGAAAATGTAGGAAACAGTGACACACTGACATTCGAATTTATTATATAGATTTATATTCTGGCTTCATTTTTTTTATATTTATTTATTATGTTAATTTTAATAATATTAATTTATATTAATTTATTAACAGATGAGACAAATAAGTCTCATCATTTTATAATTGAAATTTCTAGATGTAACCGTAAGTTCTATGTGCTAAAGGTTTCTTCTTTCACTTTACTCGCATATGGAACTTACTTCCGACTACTTGCTTGATCTTCAAATTTTAAATCCAATGTCAATCGTTATCTTCTGTCTTCTTAATTCAAAATCGTTTATTGTTCTCTCTCCTAAATAATGTTTGTCTTTTTCTCATATTATTTCACACTCTGTAACACCTAAGGTCTTAGCGACTTTATTGTTTTACTTTGGTTGAAATAATTAAAAGAGAGATGGAAGCTCTCTCTTAAGTGTTGTGTTCACTGAATACTAATTTTGTATATGCATAAAATGTTTGACGCGCTTTCGAGTTGAAACATAATCAAATAACTATCACATCCAAATTTTTCGAAAAGAGGCTTACAGACGTAGAGTAATGAAGGAGCATGCGCGTCAGCGAACCAGTTAAATCGTTGCTATGGCTACAGTTTTTAGCTATCAATATGTTAGCAAGCAAAGACAAGAGTGAGATTTCCCGGGCCAAGACAGACACGAGGATTTCGCATGGATAGAAGCAAGCAGCGAGAATTCCTCGTGTTGCTTCTACACTAACAGACCTTGGCAGTTGCCGGGTATATAAACGACGGGAAACAGAGAAAATCCGCCGTATCTCTCCCTCCCTCTCTGTTTAACTGTACGGGTGTTTGCTTGCGTCGGTGGGTGAGTATAAAGAAACGCTTCCATTCAAGCTACAAATTTGAGTTGGCTTGCATAGGAAAAAAAAAACGGAATTACACAGATAATTTCTTTGACAATCACACACAACAAGATTGAATGGGTAATCTGGCGTCGCTTATGTGGTAAAAGAGCAAGCTGGGTAATAATGTTTTGATCAGAGTTCGATCTTAAACGCAAACATTTAGCATTTGAAAAGACACAATAAATATAACAAAACTATTTTGTCAATAAAGCCTGCAATAAAACGTGCTTTTCAGCTCTTCATTGCATTCCTATATACAATCCATGTACAATGCATATTGTAAAATAATTTACAATTCATATCCATAGTAATGCAACCTATTCTGTCAGTAAAATTTGCAATAATTCCTAATAATTAGCAATCACTATTCTCCTGATGTTCAATGGAATCCTATAATAAAACAATTTACAGTTCATTTCTCTAATAAAATTCGTTATACATCACTCTAAACTCACAGCCACACGATCCCTATCTTCCTTAATATTTAATGGATTTCTATAATAAAATAATTACAAATACATTTTTATAATAAAATTTGCTATACATATAATGATATCATTCTGTCCGTCAGGTTGGCTGGAATTTCTAAACATTGACAATCATTTCCTTCTTGATGTTTACTTTCTTCTTATAGTAACAAGCGTCATACATATGATGACATTATTCTCTAAGACGTTTGCAGGATTTTCTAACCAATGACAATCACTTGCTGTCTGATATTTAATGAATTGCTATAGTAAATTTGATTATATATGTGATAACCCTATTCTTCCAGCTAAATTTGCCGCGATTCAGATTTGTGGGTGGTGTAATGAATAGCTGATCGGAATGAGAACATTGAACATTAGCACGCAATTTTAACAACCGTCTTTACCGAAAGAATCTATATTTACATATTTATATTAGGCAGTCAGAAATCTTCACTGAATAAAAATTCGAGTTCGAATTCCAGTTGGCTTCGTTACATTCATTTACGGGCAAATACTCTTAGGAAATATGTGAATCTATTTCCTTCCCCCACCTATCGGTTAAATAGTAGAACTTGTATCGGGCGAAAAACCTTGTTATTCTAAAAAAAAAAAACACTTAATGCAATATTCACTCCTCATCCACAAAAAATATCCCTACAATCTAAAATATATTCCGGTTTTAAATAACGAACAAAGATTTGATAAGATGCAAAAAAGCAAATCAATCAGTTGCTGCAATTTTTATTCAGTGAAGATTTCTGACTGCCTAATATAAATATGTAAATATAGATTCTTTCGGTAAAGACGGTTGTTAAAATTGCGTGCTAATGTTCAATGTTTCTAATGTAAAACCATTGATAATGCATATCTATCGTAAAGCTATTTAGAATTCATTATTATAATAAAAATTGTTATATACATTGACCCTTTTCTGTCAGATATGTTCGTAATAATTGATAACGACAGACAATCAGTTGCTGACAGATGGCGAATGCATTTTTGTAGTAAATTCATTTCCTATTTGTAAAATTTACTATGCATATAATCAGGGCTAGGTTATGACTTTTTGGGGCTCCCTAGGCTAATTAAATTATGCATGCTCCTCAGCCGGAGCCACACTGTAACTCGCTCGCCTCCGCCTGGAATATTTTTTACTCATGACATATTTTAGCGACATTTGCATGGCTTGAAGTAAACTTATTGCCAATAATTTAAATAAACTACAATCTAGAATTACTATCTTTTGTTCGTCAATAAAAATATTCTTTAAGAAATCCAATTATTTTACTATTTATTGAAAACCAAATTAACACATATTTCAAGTTACCCGGAGTAAAAAGAAAAAAAAAATTATAAACAGCATTATCCTTATTTTATTATAAGTTATTATTACAGAAACAAGTTGAAATCGCTATAGAGAAAGTGAGTGAGGGGTGGGGGGAAACAAGGTCAGAATTATAATTCACCCACCTCTTTAACATTCAGAAAAGAGGGAACGCTTTCCTTTTTCAATTTTCTTTTTAATCACCAGTCACTTGCTATCACCTAAAGAATTACAACGTAGTGTCGAAACATGAAGGCTTTTGTTTAGCGATTTCAACATGTTTTTGTTTTAATATCTTGTAATAAATTAAACAGCATATATATATATATATATATATATATATATATATATATGGATATAAGACAGTTGTCGGTACCGGAAAAGAAGTCTCTTATATCCGGATTTCTCTTATATCCGGGTTTGGTCTATTTTGTTTAGGTAAGTATGGGAACAATTTGGGACCAGAGAAAATCTCTCTTATATCCAGGTTTCTCTTATATCCGGGTCTCTTATATCCGGGTTACACTATATATATATATATGTATATATATATATATGTGTGTGTGTGTGAAAAGTGTGTGTATATATATATAATTATTTATATATTATATGCGCGGTACTTATTAGAAAGCGCTCAATATCAGAGATAGAGCTAACATATTTGGTTGGATTGATGTGAGTTTGTGTCCCTGGGTTTCACGCTTTTGCGATCGTCAGACCCAGGGTCACAAACTCACATCAATTCAAATATATATATATATATATATATATATATATATATATATATATATATATATATATATAAAATGAATGTTACTAATGTAATTTTCATTTTTCATTGCCCTGTATATATTATTCATCATATTTAAGGGTATTCTCATTTTTGTTTTACCAAAGTACAAGCATATCATATTTTGATCGTTCCTTATGCCAATAGAGTTCATATTTTATGTATTTCTTTATAGAGTGATTAATAAATATCACTCGCATTTGGAATTCTTATTTAATGATACTCTGCATTATAGAAATTGGTATGTAATACTTCGTATGTGCGCTACATTCTCCCAGATATGGCTTAGATAGTAGGGCAGACTGGAATCTTTAGGTGTGCTAAGCAACAAGTCTAACAACGCTGACCCTTCTCGGGTTAACATTGGCGTTGACATGAAAAAATTTCCCCTGAAGTGAAAAGATTAAATGTAACATGTATTCAATTGCTAGGTCTGGTGCTAATTCAATAAAACGACAGTAAGAAAATCCTCCTGTAAGTGAAGCACGCACGCGCGCACACACACACACACACACACATATATATAACCTTTAAAACACTAAAGTATTTCTAAATATATATGGTAAATTATATATATATATATATATATATATATATATATATATATATATATATATATATATATAGGGCAGACTGACGATTGCGTCCAGCATGAAACAGTTTATCGCGTCTTTTCTCTCTCTCTCTCTATATATATATATATATATATATATATATATATATATATATATATATAGAGAGAGAGAGAGAGAGAGAAATTAGATAGATAGATAGATAGATTAGATAGATAGATTAGATCGATAGATTAGATAGATAGATAGATCGCGGAGTGATTAGAACTTTCGTTTTTCAACCGTGAGAACTGGATTCGAATTTCTCTATAGCTGATCAGGTTTGCGGCAATATTTGAAAGCGCCTGGAGCCCATACTCAATCCAATCCTTGTGATTGAAATTAGGTAAACGCAATTGTTCGTCGATGACTAGAGACGACTGGTTTGAGCATACTGGATTAGCTCACACCTGCTATATGTTCTCCTAGAACGGCGTGATTAGTTGCATTATAAACCACAGGATGTTGAACAAAAAGAAATGCTTCTGAGCAGCAATCTGTAATAGGCATTGACAAACAATTATTATTGATAATATTAATAATAATAAGCCGACATCCCTTAGTGGAAACTGATTTATAATCGTTATCCTGCATTTCACGCCATCTCGCTGTTCGGAAAATTAATATAAAAAGAAAACTGTCAAAACCCTCCTTAAATAGCCACTCGGGGGGAAAAAACATGAAAATTTTTGCCTACGCGGCGGCTATTCTTCATTTAGTGTTCCTTTTCGAGTTTCTTAATTCTATAGACATGGAGCACTGTTAATTTTTGGTTATGTAAGGGTCTTTTTCCTTTTTACATCTTTTTCTTTCTTTCTAGGATTTGTAGAGGTAGAATTAGTTTTAAATTGCGGCATGCATATGACAAAACGCAACTTTTAATAATATGGTCATATGTTTTTTGACCATCGATGAAGGACAATAAGAGTGATCTCTTGAGGTTTATTATTGACTGTTGCTCACTTTCTGTATTCAAGGGACGTTCCTGCGAAGAAATATGCTTTATTTTTATTTTTTATTAATTACTAAAATAGGAGTAGGATGCACGGTGCAGTAATGGATGTCGGCACACATTGAGGAATCGGAGAGCTGAGTTCGAATTCCAGTCAGATCCATTACATTCTTCTTCTTCTTCTTCTTCTTCTTCTTCTTCTTCTTCTTCTTCTTCTTCTTCCATCAGCTATTGGCCAAATAGCTTTGGATGACAAATGGTCTACCGCAGAAAGATATGGCAACCTACTGCGGGGAAAATCTGCCTCGTGCTAAGCGTGTATCATGCATGGCACATAACTGACTGAATTACTAAAATAATCTTTAATAATAGCTTAAATATATCCAGATGGATAGATTACGTCAGAGTTGAAAGAAAATTAGAATTCTTTCTTTCTGAATGACATTTCTCAAGAGGAAGATGTTGTCAAGGGAGGTAAATAACAAT
Organism: Acanthosepion pharaonis; assembly: GCA_903632075.3. Taxonomy (NCBI): domain Eukaryota; kingdom Metazoa; phylum Mollusca; class Cephalopoda; order Sepiida; family Sepiidae; genus Acanthosepion; species Acanthosepion pharaonis. Next base: position 665,439 of record CAHIKZ030000964.1, read on the forward strand.
TGTTTATTAAATTATCTCGCGTGAAATGGAATTTTTGACTCTAAAATAATATGTGACTATAGAATTAATATTTATATAATAATCTACATATACAAAAAGGATTGTCTGCACGTATAATATCCACATCTATAATATAATCTTTTTGTGCTTAACCCATTTCTACATCACAATGTCTAATCCCTACTCCTGATCTCATGAAGAAATAATAAAGACAATTTTATTTATAATTGTAGTAGTTGTTTGTTAGTGATATCATTAATTAACATAATAATATGGGTAGATGTTATGTATAGGCTTGCTACGTAACGTAGTGGCAATAGTACAGCGACTGTAGAACCAATATTGACAGCATATAACTGCAATCTCGACTTGGAATATCATAAAAATATGGGGTAAAAATATGGCGTAAAAATATGGCGTGGCCGATAGTATCTTTGTTGCATGTAGAAGACCCAGATTTTGTTGAAACTTGTTTCAGGTGATTCGCTGCCCTTCCTTGAACCAAGAAACTACAGGACAACAAAATAAATGCAGGTGGAAAAAATCTCAGATTTATTTCTGGCAACGGCCGGTCGTGAAGCCATTGGGAAGAGTTCGTTGCTGTCTTATTTAATAGAAGTGGAATAATTGACATTTAACCAAATCAGAGAGATTATTCTAAGGAATATTCGACACAGGAAAAGGTTGTTCATTGCCGAACAAATCAAGTTCTTGTCATTACAATAAGAATGTGAAAAGCCCATTATGAAATTTTTGAACCGGCTACAAGGCGCCGTGCAGATCTTGTGAATTTCTACATTTAGAAGAAGAAGAAATGTCTATCGAAGAGGAATTGATTCAACTAAGATAGTTAGAAGGAATGTGCAATAATTCACATAAATTTAAAATGTTACACCAGTTGCAGGAGTAAGTGTGGAAATGCTGTGAGAAATTTTTCCACGGTACTGCCGTTGAATCCATATTAATCTCAACCTGTGTCACATTTCGTTGCGTCATTTTCGTTTCATGTAAAGATATAATGGTACCTGGATTGTAGAAACAATACTGACTGCATTCAACTTCAATTCCAATTTGGAATATAGTAACAACGATATCTTTGTTGAATGTAGAAACTAAGTTCCGCTAAGCATATTTTCAGTGTAAAACAGGTGGGTTGTCTGAGTATTGCATAAACACACATATACATGAACAGGTGTCTCTAGCATAAATTAATTAAAAAAGTAATATATTTAGTTCTGTGTTAAGTAGTGAAACGTCTGATTGTAATTTCTATAATCTATCATACTGTTAAATAAGTATAAATTTAAAAGTAATTACAATATAATTTTGTCTGAATAATTTACGATATGTTCATGCTTCTTTTTACTGTACCTGTTGGAAGGAAGCCGTTTAAAAAGATATGTACTTTACCATTTAGCCATATTCTCTGTTGCCAATGAGTAGCCAGAAAAAAGAGGAAAATATTGCCTATAGTAAAAAAAAAACCTTTTCTGTTGCCAAGGTGCTTCACACATAAAGTTAGGGTTACCATTCTTGTTTCCATGTGCTCTTTGATGTTTCCTCAATGATTGCAACAGATTTTCTTGACAATTATCAGGAACATAATAATTGTCAACAGCGATTAAATAAAGAGATAGGGAAGAGGCAGTGTGTGTGTGTGTGTGTGTGTGTGTGTGTGTGTGTGTGTGTGTGTGGAGTGAGAGAGAGAGAGAGAAGGAAGATTTTTATATAAGACCATTTGGTTATGATGATGTAGAATTAGCTATAATCCTCATCATGAAACCTAAAATATTGTGAATGTTGGAGAGATCGCGAATTATAAAGAATCTATAATACTCGAAATATCAGAACATCTATCTATCTATCTATCTATCTATCTATCTATCTATCTATCTATCTATCTATCTATCTATCTCAGTCTGTTCATATCTATCTATCTATCTATCAGTCTGTTCATCTATCTATGTATCATATCTATCTATCTATCTATCTATCTATCTATCTATCTCAGTCTGTTCATATCTATCTATCCCAGTCTGTTCATATCTATCTCACCCTCATACACAGGCACACACACTCTCTCTCTAGACACACACACACACTATATATCAATCAGTTCGAACATTTGCCATGGAAATAGTAATAGAATATCTACAGTCTTGCGACGTTGAGTTTGTGAGAAAGAGATTACAGTGTATAAATTTGTCTATCTCATCTTATTTATCTCTATGTATCCCCCCTGTTGTCTACAAGTAACCCATTTTTTGCCTATGTATGAGATATTATAACATAAAGAGATTATCTACAAAAGATGTGAATGTATTCATAAAATATTTTCTTTATCCCTCACTGATCTTTGACGAGATAACAAAGTTCCTGCTTGACGTGATTTTTCTCCTCTCTACGCAAACAAGATCGGCTATCAAATTATTTTTTCTCTCTTCTGAATCTTTAATGTAAACACCATTATTTGTTTGTATATTCCGTAGAGACTATTCTGGAAGTACTTCTCAGCATTTTGTGGCTCTAGTTCAAATACTCAGCACATCTATCGTATCTATGTGTCTATATATGTTCTATCTATCTACGTCAGTCTCTTCATATCTATCTACTTCAGTCTATTCATATCTATTTATCTAATTCAGTCTGTTCATATCTATCTATCTATCTATCTCAATCTGTTCATTATCTATCTATCTATCTATCTATCTATCTACCTACCTATCTATCTATCTATCTATCTACCTACCTATCTATCTAATTCAGTTTGTTCATATCTATCTACCTACCTATCTATCTCAGTCTGTTGATATCTATCTATCTATCTATCTATCTATCTATCTATCTATCTCAGTCTGTTCATATCTATCTATATCTCTCAGTCTGTTCATATCTATCTCTCTCAGTCTGTTCATATCTACCTATCTATCTGAGATGTTGTGAGGTTCCCGCGTGTCGGTGTATGAATCAAGACAAACACAGTTGTAGAGGAAAATACTGGTATATTCATAAAAGCAATTAACAATAGAGTGATTAGTAGAACGAAGGTTGGTTAGTACGAAACAATATCCAAAGTCTATAGGCCAACGGTATGTACCGGGTAAGCTTATCTGGACTGCTAAGATATTCAGCCACCCACCCACGAGGGTGTCATGTGGCACAAGGCTTTTTAACGTGGGCATTCCCGAGCCATTAGGCTCGGCCAAAAAATAGCCCATTTGAACCCGTATAAACGGGTTCTGGGCCGATTTACCTCCCCGAAGGAGACTCCGCCCTTCGGCGTAGCCTCCTTCTGGTTCCTCCCGCCCGTAGGAAGAGAGTTGAACCGATCAGTCGCTCAGAAATTTTCTGGACGACTAAGATATTTAGTCACCCCCACGAGGGCGTCATGCGGCACAAGGCCTTTTTAACGTGGGCATTCCCGAGCCATTAGGCTCGGCCAAAAATAACCCATTTGAACCCGTATAAACGGGTTCAGGGCTGGTTTAACCTCCCGAAGGAGACTCCGCCATTCGGCGTAGCCTCCTTCGGGTCCCCCCGCCCGTAGGGAAGAGTTGAACCGATCAGTCGCTCAGAAATTTTCTGGACGACTAAGATATTTAGTCACCCCCACGAGGGCGTCATGCGGCACAAGGCATTTTTAACGTGGGCATTCCCGAGCCATTAGGCCCGGCCAAAAATAGCCCATTTGAACCCGTATAACGGGTTCTGGGCCGATTTAACCTCCCCGAAGGAGACTCCGCCCTTCGGCGTAGCCTCCTTCGGGTTCCTCCCGCCCGTAGGAAGAGAGTTGAACCGAGCAGTCGCTCAGAAATTTTCTGGAAGACTAAGATATTTAGTCATCCCCCCCACGAGGGCGTCATGCGGCACAAGGCCTTTTAACGTGGGCATTGCCCGAGCCATTAGGCCCGGCCAAAAATAGCCCATTTGAACCCGTATAAACGGGTTCTGGGCCGATTTTAACTCCCCGAAGGAGACTCCGCCCTTCGGCGTAGCCTCCTTCGGGTTCCTCCCGCCCGTGGGAGAGAGTTGAACCGAGCAGTCGCTCAGAAATTTTCTGGACGACTAAGATATTTAGTCACCCCCACGAGGGCGTCATGCGGCACAAGGCCTTTTTAACGTGGGCATTCCCGAGCCATTAGGCCCGGCAAAAATAGCCCATTTGAACCCGTATAAACGGGTTCTGGGCCGATTTTAACCTCCCGAAGGAGACTCCGCCCTTCGGCGTAGCCTCCTTCGGGTTCCTCCCGCCCGTGGAAGAGAGTTGAACCGAGCAGTCGCTCAGAAATTTTCTGGACGACTAAGATATTTAGTCACCCCCCACGAGGGCGTCATGCGGCACAAGGCCTTTTTAACGTGGGCATTCCCGAGCCATTAGGCCCGGCCAAAAATAGCCCATTTGAACCCGTATAAACGGGTTCTGGGCCGGTTTAACCTCCCCGAAGGAGACTCCGCCCTTCGGCGTAGCCTCCTTCGGGTTCCTCCCCGCCCGTAGGAAGAGAGTTGAACCGAGCAGTCGCTCAGAAATTTTCTGGACGACTAAGATATTTAGTCACCCCCACGAGGGCGTCATGCGGCACAAGGCCTTTTTAACGTGGGCATTCCCGAGCCATTAGGCCCGGCCAAAAAATAGCCCATTTGAACCCGTATAAACGGGTTCTGGGCCGATTTAACCTCCCCGAAGGAGACTCCGCCCTTCGGCGGAGCCTCCTTCGGGTTCCTCCCGCCCGTAGGAAGAGAGTTGAACCGAGCAGTCGCTCAGAAATTTTCTGGACGACTAAGATATTTAGTCACCCCCCACGAGGGCGTCATGCGGCACAAGGCCTTTTTTAACGTGGGGCATTCCCGAGCCATTAGGCCAAAAAATAGCCCGGCTGAACCCGTATAAACGGGTTCAGGGCCAAATTTAACCTCCCCGAAGGAACTCCGCCCTTCGGCGTAGCCTCCTTCGGGTTCCTCCCGCCCGTAGGAAGAGAGTTGAACCGAGCAGTCGCTCAGAAATCTTCTGGACGACTAAGATATTCAGCCACCCACCCACGAGGGTGTCATGCGGCACAAGGCCTTTTAATGTGGGCATTCCCTGAGCCATTAGGCTCGGCCAAAATAGCCCATTTGAACCCGTATCGGGTTCAGGGCCCCTCCCGAAGGAGACTCCGCCCTTCGGCGTAGCCTCCTTCGGGTTCCTCCGCCCGTAGGAAGAGAGTTGAACCGAGCAGTCGCTCAGAAATTATCTGGGCTGCTAAGATATTTAGCCACCCCCCACGAGGGCGTCATGCGGCACAAGGCCTTTTTAACGTGGGCATTCCTGGAGCCATTAGGCTCGGCAAAAAAAAATAGCCCATTTGAACCCGTATAAACGGGTTCAGGGCCGAGCGAACCTCCCCGAAGGAGACTTCGCCCTTCGGCGTAGCCTCCTTCGGGTTCCCTCGCCCGTAGGAAGAGAGTTGAACCGAGCAGTCGCTCAGAAAGTATCTGGACGACTAAGATATTTAGCCACCCCCCACGAGGGCGTCATGCGGCACAAGGCCTTTTTAACGTGGGCATTCCCGAGCCATTAGGCCCGGCAAAAAAATAGCCCATTTGAACCCGTATAAACGGGTTCAGGGCCGAGTTTTACCTCCCGAAGGAGACTTCGCCCTTCGGCGTAGCCTCCTTCGGGTTCCTCGCCCGTAGGAAGAGAGTTGAACTGAGCAGTCGCTCAGAAATTATCTGGACGACTAAGATATTTAGCCACCCCCCCACGAGGGCGTCATGCGGCACAAGGCCTTTTTAACGTGGGCATTCCCGAGCCATTAGGCTCAATAAAAACAGCCCATTTGAACCCGTATAAACGGGTTCAGGGCCGAAAGTTTAACCTCCCGAAGGAGACTCCGCCCTTCGGCGTAGCCTCCTTCGGGTTCCTCTCGCCCGGAGGAAGAGAGTTGAACCGAGCAGTCGCTCAGAAAGTATCTGGGCTGCTAAGATATTTAGCCACCCACCCACGAGGGTGTCATGCGGCACAAGGCCTTTTTAACGTGGGCATTCCCGAGCCATTAGGCCCGGCCATTTGAAAAAAATAGGCCCATTTGAACCCGTATAAACGGGTTCAGGGCCGGTCGCTCAGAAAGTATCTGGGTTTGCTAACTACCTCCCCGAAGGAGACTTCGCCCTTCGGCGTAGCCTCCTTCGGGTTCCTCTCGCCCGTAGGAAGAGAGTTGAACCGATCAGTCGCTCAGAAAGTATCAGGGCTACTAAGATATTCAGCCACCCACCCACGAGGGTGTCATGCGGCACAAGGCCTTTTTTAATGTGGGCATTCCCGAGCCATTAGGCTCAGCAAAAAAATAGCCCATTTGAACCCGTATAAACGGGTTCAGGGCCGAGTTTAACCTCCCGAAGGAGACTTCGCCCTTCGGCGTAGCCTCCTTCGTGTTCCTCTGTCCGGAGACAGAGAGTTGAACCGAGCAGTCGCTCAGAAAGTATCTGGGCTGCTAAGATATTCAGCCACCCACCCACGAGGGTGTCATGCGGCACAAGGCCTTTTTTTTTTGGGCATTTCCAGGCCATTAGGCTCAGCCAAAAAAATAGCCCATTTGAACCCGTATAAACGGGTTCAGGGCCGATTTAACCTCCCCGAAGGAGACTCGCCCTTCGGCGTAGCCTCCTTCGGGTTCCTCTGTCCGGAGACAGAGAGTTGAACTGAGCAGTCGCTCAGAAAGTATCTGGGCTGCTAAGATATTCAGCCACCCACCCACGAGGGTGTCATGCGGCACAAGGCCTTTTTTAATGTGGGCATTCCCGAGCCATTAGGGCTCAGCCAAAAAAAAAAATTTTGGAACCCGTATAAACAGGTTCAGGTTGAGTTAACCTCCCCGAAGGAGACTTCGCCCTTCGGCGTGGCCTCCTTCGGGTTCCTCTGCCCGGAGACAGAGAGTTGAACCGAGCAGTCGCTCAGAAAGTATCTGGGCTGCTAACCCTGACTCTCTCCCCAGAACTGACTTATATAAGAGGGGCCAGTCCATTACTAGTTAGAAGGTGGGTGCACCCCAACACTATCTATAACCTATCGCTTACAAAAATATATCGCTTAGCATAATATAAAATTCTGAATATTTTCAGAAAACAATAAAAAAAAAAAATCACTGACAATCGAATTACCTTATTTGTAATTCTTTTGATACTCGTCCACGATTGTTAATTCTCAGTATTTTTTTCATACAATTTACAGTTTGTTATAGTAGGGAGTAAACAGACAGAGTTATTCCTGTATATCTATAAAGATCAAAGCAAAGAAATGAAGACGCCTTGTCGAGGGAAACACACTTTTTAGTTTTGTGTCCGAAATAGAAATAAAGTCGCCTATATTTCATAGATGAAAGATATTAGAAAATAATCAATATTGGATTTATAAACGAAAAACTGAAAAGATTTGTCAAGCATTTCGATGTTTATTAGCATATAATTACTATTAAAGCACAACGACTAGATGAGATAAGATCAAGACAAAACAATAAGTGACCGTTTTTTAATGATTTCATCCCAAGCAAGGAAATAAAGTCACTAAGACGCAAGGGGTTACTGAGTGTGAAAGAATAAGAAAAAGAAAATATTATGAAGGATCGAGGAGAATAAAAGAAGACAAATCATGAAGACAGTAGATATCGCATCACATTGTATTTATATTTTTGAAGATCAAAGTTGACTAGGAAGCATTGAGCAGGAAATGATTTCCACAAGCGAAAGTGCGAACTGTTAGCATAGAACTTACAGTAACATCTAACCATTTCAACTGTAAAATGATGAGACCTTGCCGTCAATCTAGTACTGCGCTTAAATTCATAAAGTCTGGGCAACATAGAGGAAAGTTCAGCAGAACAATTTTCCATGAAAATAAGAAAAAAGTGGATGTAAGTTACAAGGGGGTTACAAGGAAGTTCAGGAATTTTCAAAATATTTTCTAAACAATATCAAAAGAACTTTTCCAAATAATAGAAAGTACAACACTTAAAGACAACAGCAGAATCAACTGAAAAGTACTCCGACGAGACAATAATGTTATAATCCGAATGTTAACTATCCATACTATTTTAAACAAATCTTTAGGGAGGAAATCCCCCAGCAATACTGGAAAGCTCGATAACAGCGACCTTTAAGAAAAAGGTTTTTAAAATAGTCAACCAACAGTAACGCTAATATTCGCTCAATGAATGCCGAGTATTTCCTTATAAAAAAAAGGTTAATTATGCCGTTACCATTTCAAAATATCCGGTCTAACATACAGCCGTACTACACTGCAAACGTTTCTGATCCTTGAAATTAAACAGCTTTTAATCTGGTCAGTTTCAGACAGGCAAACATTTAGCAACAGGCAAACATTTAGCAACATCAGGTACAGAGAGAATGGATGAAATATTTCCCACCCTACAACCACTTTCCCACAGCCGAAATGTTGCTAGGCTTTCGATACATCATCGGTATTTTCCTGACAATTTTTAAGGGATAGTACACAGAGTCGACTCAACACCATTCTCTTCATATTTCATTCGTGAGGAAGTTTTCCCTAGAGAGATTTTTTTACTCTGAGACAGACTCTCAAGAGGAAGCTTTTCCGATCATCATTATCTATCCTACATATTCTTATAACAACTTCATTCAGTAATCCTCAGCATTGAGTGGGGCTTTTATCAGAAGAGCAAGAGTATAAATAATGTTTCTGGGCCTTTTATTGTTAGAACAAGAGTACAAATAATATATTGGGCCTTTTATTGTTAGAACAAGAGTACAAAAAATCTTGGGCCGTTTATTGGGGAAGAAAAGTACAAATAATATTTTTGTCCTTTTATTGTTTGAACAAGAATACAAAAATTCTTGGGCCTTTTAGTCAGAGAAGAAAAGTATAAATAATATCTTGGGCCTTTTTTTGTTAGAACAAGAATGCAAATAATATTTTTGGGACTTTTATTAGAAGAATAAGAGTACAAATAATATTTTTGGCCTTTTATTGTTTGAACAAAAGTACAAATAACATATTGGACCTTTTGTGGAGTGAAAAAGAGTACAAATAACATTTGGCGTACTTTTCTTGTGTGGACAAGTGTACAAATAACATCTTGTACCTTTAACTGCGAGACCAAGTGTTTAAATAATGCTTTGGGATTTTGGTTAGGAAAACAAGTGTATAAATAAAACAAGGTATATCTAATTTCACTCTAATTGCTGGGACGAGTTTTTATCATTACTTACACTATTTATATGAGGACTATTGTTCTCATCTTTGTTGTTGTTATCACAACGTTGGGGTTGTTGTTCTCTCCGACCTTCAGCAGGTGAATGCCTCGTAATCTACGGGGAATTCCGAACTAAACCATTTATTTAATCTACACTGGTAGACTGTTTACGTTCCACTTTCCATGTCTAGAACATATCGTCTAGTACTTATCTGTCTTCACTGAAAGCAATTACACGCTACCCGGCCCAGGGATTAAACTCACAATTACTCACATGTCTGCTGATGAAGGCTGTAGGTTACTCGGATCGGTATAATCTGATAAAGGCAGGAGTGTACAACGATCGAAACGTTGTG
>CAHIKZ030000964.1:680000-691253 GCA_903632075.3 Acanthosepion pharaonis
TATAACCCTAATTTAATGCGATAACGTTATTATCCAGGTTTAATTTTATAACAAATAACTTCCATCCACCCCTGACCACCAACTCGTGCCTTTCGTCTGACTGAAACATTGAAATGGATAAATTCGGTATTAGTTTTTCGACGTATTATTTATTTATTTATTTATTTTGTAGCTGTCACAGTTAATTTCCTAATTCCGACATGATCTCAGTCTATATTCTGTTTGTATACAATTAACGAAATTTTCCTCGGTTGAAATAAGCCTATCGCCCATTTGAAGTAATTTTGGTATTTATTGTATACTAATTATTTTTTCTGTAACAATAAATACATTGAGCTCTTTTTGGTGAATCCGTTTTAATACTTTATATTAATAGGATTCACTTTACTTTACTTTACCCCCCCCTCTCTCTAATGAATATGCTTATAAAACGCGTAAATTTCAGGAATAAATTATTCCAAAAAAATTTCGCTTGAAGATGGAACAGAGCTTAGTACTTTAATTCAATTTAATTCAAATAATTATATTGAAGATTTCGGCTCTTGTTTTGAAACACGAGGACTCTTATATAGCGTTGGAATCATATTTTTAAGGAAATAATTATATTTATGCTCTACTTTTGTATCGAGCACTATCTTTTAAAAATAATAACAAAAATACTAAAGAACTTTGGATTATTTACCTAACGAGTTCTTTCCTATTTTCTATATATTTTTACACACACACACACACACACACACACACACACACACACACACAAATATATATATATATATATATATATATATATATATATATATATGTGTGTGTGTGTGTGTATTTATGTCTGTGTGTGTACATGTATTTTAATTTTTATTTTTAAGAAATGTTAATGAAACAGAAGGTGAAAAGCCAATGGAAGAAAGGTTGCATTATATAAAACAGCCCCCGCTCGCTGTATATCCCTTTCTAATAACTTTTTACCTCTGACTTTATTTATATGTTTTGTACATTAATTAGTCAGGTGATTATGCGACTTTGATTTATTCTCACGATTATTCACGTGTCTTGCCTTCATCTAATCAAGTCATAACAATGAATACTAAAAACGTGTTTTTTTTTTTTTTTGATTACGCCTTTCGGTATCCTCTGTGGCCAAGCTACATAACTGAATATATTACGAAAGCCCTTTCAAGTCGTGCATTGCCATTGGATCCGATGGTAAAGCTAGCGAGATTTGTAAACATTTATTCAGTTTAGCTAACTTGGTTTTCGGTCAGATTCTGGCGTAGGGATGAAACCGAATAGAAATATAAAGCTTATTATATCGATAGAAAACTGGCTTTAGAACACCCACTGAGACAAAATATCTGTCAATAGGATTGTCTGCGTGATACAAAAATAGTAACAAATTTATGCGGGCTTCTTTGTTAGTTACAAATTTAACTTTGCTTATGATATATTCCGGAAAGGGATATATTTGTTCGAAATATCAAAGTGGTTTTTCGACTACTGTAAACGGGTGGGACAATCTAGCAGGTAACCGTAATGGACTGGTCCTCGTCGTAGTGGTAGGCAATAGGCGTAGGCAATAGGCTTCGTCCCTGTACCTCCAGATCAGTCTGTATTTATGGCTGACACCAGCCAATCATATTACTGTGACGGGGAACCCAGGTGTATGCATATTCATTACATCAGCTTAAAAGATGGGCAGATAGTGTAATTTAAAGATATTTCAAATCTCCTAGTCATAAATTTGATAGGTCTTACATTGGATCTTTGTGACTGCAGCGATTCAGTTCAAATGTGGTTAAGAAATCATAACACAAGAGTAAAAAGTATCACAATTCTGAACAGAAATATGCTGATAATAGAATTTAAATCTGGAAATATCTTAATAAATTAATGTTTACTATTAAATTATCAAAATGTCTTAATTTTATAAAGTAATTAGTTTCCATTCTCTGATTGAAAAGAAAATTAAAAGAATGGGTTCCTAAATATTACCTACCTTTATAGAACCGGCTACTGAAAATTTTGGATGCAATCATTATATATATATATATATATATATATATATATATATATATATATATATGCACGTATGTATGATACAGCGAAACAGTACCGTCTGCGAATGACATTAGCTCTTGAAAATATATTTCAATAGAGCACTGGTGAGTGATAAGCTAATTCTGTAAAGAACAACCACCTGCGCTAATGCAAAGTTCCTCAGTAAAATGAATGGAACACTTCGGCTGATTGGCATTTATTTACATTCGTAAAAACAATAGGCTAGATTTAGCTGTGTAACTCTGTCGAGTGAATATATATATATATATATATATATATATATATATATATATATATATTTCGCTCAAAAGTAGTTTACACAGTGTCGTAAGAAAGACTCTTGCCCTCATGGTGCACCGATATATATTGTTATTTTTTATATAAAATATTTAAGTAAATGCTCTTTTATAATAAACAGTATTAACAACATTTACCGGCGTGAATGCCTGGGAAATTTCATAGAAAATATTTGTCCTGTATACAGCGAAATCTTGGGTCATCTGTTGTTTAAAAAGTAATTTGACTTTGACGCTTCTTCTATAGCTAAACCTAGCATTTACTTATATATATATATATGTGTGTGTGTGATTAATGTAATTCGGTCAGCAATCTTCCTTTTAAACATCTTTCGTTAAATATGACGAACAAGGAAAATTTTATTAATTTCTTATTTAGTTTTATCAGCGTTCTTACATTTTTCTGTTTGGTAGGTTTGAGCGAGTAAAAAAGCTTTCCATATCGTCGATTGTCCCAAAACGTTTTAAGGATTAATTTATATATATATATATATATATATATATATATATATATATATATATATATATATATATATATATATATAAAACCAGGAAATTTCTTAAAAGCTATAATGATCAGAATCCTAAAGATCAACAGCACGTAAATGATGACCATGAGATATTTGTTGCATCTTAAGTTAACAATAAATTTAAAATTTAATAATCTAATATAAAAAGATACGATAAAATCCCTATAGAAACAAGTTAAGAACCTTATACGTCTCAATGACCATCTAAATAAACTGTTAGTAGCATTTCTACATTTTGTTTAGAATGATAAATCACAAGCAGTTCGATCAGATCCAAGTTTCCGCTTATATAAAAAGTGACCTACAATCTGCTCTTACTTGGTGTAAGCACTTGTTAATTATTCTTCTTCTTTTATGCCCCGTGTTCCTTCAGGACGTAATCAATCACGACTGGCTACTTCTGTCTTCTATTTGTAGTCCTCAATATGTTTTGTGCTTTTGCTACTTCTCCAAGAGCCGGTTCTACCATCCAATTGCTTAAGCCCGCTATGTATGTCACACATTGTTTTCCCTTGACTCTCTTTCCCTCTAACCGTCCAGAATCTCCAAGACTTCCTTTCTCATTACATATCCCAGAAATTTCATCTCCCTCTTCCTGATGCTAAGTAGCAGTTCCTCCTTGTTTGCATCGTCTCCAAAACCTCATCGTTGCTCATATATTCGGTTCATGATATCCTTAGCATCCTTATGTAGAACCATAGTCTCGAGTCTCTTCTCCATCTTTGATACCGTCCAACATTCCCTGCCGTAAAGGAGGACAGATATCACAACGCCGGTAAAACGAAACTTCTCCCTGTTAATCACCTGAAAGACCCCCTTTCTGGCTCCCGTCAGCATGACCAATATTAACCTCCAAATGAGTGACTCGTTGCCCCCTCCCGCGCAAACATTCTGGCTGAAATGAAGGGTAGAGACTACACTGTATCAATCACGAGGTCTGCTGCTAAGAAGGTTACTTCACTGTGTCGTGCGAGACAATTTTTATCCCCAGAATCTATCTTATATATTTATAAGTCTACCATTCGCCATGCTTTGAATATTGCTACCACATATGGTCCGGTGCTCCTGCTATATGTTTAGAGATTCGTTATAAAATCCAAAGAAGAATCGGCAATATTATTGGTCTTGAAGTGAGGTAGAGGCGTCAAAGTTTCAAGCTAATTGTTTAGATGAGCTCTTTACTATGGTAGCTAGATTTTATGAATTAAAGTGCAGCACTAGATTGTCAAAAAAGTCTTAGCAATTTACAGTTTAATTAGTTACGTGCAATAGTAAATTCAGTGCCAACAGTTTCTTTTCTAGCACTTCCTTCCTGTGGAACTCTCATATGTCTTTCCAACCAACTTCGATTTTCAAAAGTTTAAATACAATGTCAACCGTTATCTACCGTCTTCTTGATTACGGTTCTTCTATTGTTCTTGCTTCTTAATAATATTTCTATTTTATTTTATTCTTTCACAATGCGTAGCTCCTTCTGTCTTAGTGGCTTTACTATCTAGTTTGGGGTGAATTTGATTAAAAACATAAAACTGTTTTACTGATGTCTTTTTGATATGAAATTCTAAATTTATTACTCATAGATTCAGTTATTTTCTTTAATAATTTCACTTATTTACCAACCGATGAAAGCAGAACTCAATCGGTTTTTAAGCGTCAGTCGATTCATATATACATAAGATGTTAAATAATACAATGCCGAGTTTTATGCTAATTAATTAACCAACAGATTTGTTCCTTCGGCTATTCGAGTACATATTAGAATTGATACATGAACCTAATTTTCTTCGTGCAATGACGAATTACTATCTGGGAAATTGTTCTCCTCGCTCTCCAGACATTAAATACTTTGTAGGGTGTCTCTGTCGAAAATGACGATAAAATAAATCTAAATTGATAACTACCTATTTTAGCTTTTACTTCTGGGCTTTTCTTACACAGAATTTACCGAATCTATATTTTTGGAATTTGGTTGTTATTTTTTCACACACTCACTTAAACTGGAGAAATATTCCTTTACTTGCATCGCTCCATTCACGGGATGAAGGTTTTTAATGGCGACATTCTTGAATTCAAATAACCCTTCCCACGAATAATCGATTTTTATTTTCAATAAAGACGGCTGAATATTTTTGTTTGTAATCAATCGGGCATTAAAAAAAAGGAAATTACGCTTCAGGTATGTAAAATAATCGCAAAGCGAAATAATGGGATTAGACAAAGAAGAAAAATATTCGGTTAGATTATCCATGGAAGAGAAAAAAAAAAAACTATGGCGGACAGGAAAATATGGTTAAATAAATGGAGATAAAACGCAAAATTCAAAAAAGAAGGGACATTAAAAAAAATGATAAACTGAAAGAGTGTATAAAATAAAGGAATGAGAAAAATAGTTCTTAACAAAGAAACGATGACAAATATATATATATATATATATATATATATATATATATATATATATATATATGGAGAGAAAGAGCGATAGCGAGGGAGAGAGATAGTGGAGGAGAGAAATATAGGCATATATAGAAAGAGAGAAAAATGTTCAAACAGAGAGATAGTTGTATATAGAGCCGTATAAATAAAAGAAATAAGAAAAGGTAAATCTTTTATTGAGAAAAAATATACATTTATGAACTCCGAAAAAGTGTCATTGAGATAAAATAAATTTATGATTGCTAATTTATATTAGAAAACATTTGAAATTATTTACAAATCTTTCAACATTAAGGAAAGTGATATAAACTTTTGAGATGTTGCTAAAAAAATGAAATAATGTTGTTGCTATTTTTATCATTATTATTATGTGTGTTTGTTTTTTAAAGTGCCATGAATTAACCAATATTTTGACTTCCGAAAGCATACAGATTTTTCACAATAAGTTTTCAACTTTGCTTAGATTGCTCATGGAACAAAATGCATTGGCACAAGAGGTTTTCCAATTCATTTCCTTTAATTATATTGTCGTTGTAGATAAATCTATTTTCAGCTATATTTTTACATACACACATATTTAAGTACAACTATAATTTGTTTCCTTTTTAATTGATAGAAAATGTTTAATTCATGACTTTTTAAAAGAAAACAAAAATTATAATAAGAGCAACATTATTTTACATTTGTTTTAACATGTCAAAAATTTATATGACTTACTGTCTTTCATAGTTTTCTCTCCTGAACCATGAGAGATTTTCAAATATTTTAGAATATTACCTCGTTACTCTTTGTGTGGATAAAAACAGGTCCCTAAATAAAAAATTGTACATTTGCCTTGATAAAGTTCCTCTAGGAACAAAACGATTTCTCCTTGTCATTTCTTTTATAAATATCCTTTTTACAGATAAATTGTTTCATCTGAAGTTTTACATATGCATGCATGCATATATATATATATATATATATATATATATATATATATATATATATATGGTCTAACAAAGCATGAAACAAACTGTTGCCACTGGGTGTTGATCTTAATGTTCATTTTTATATTTATTTTTACATACACTTTATACCTGATATCCTGTCATAAATATAGCATATATTAAAACTATATTTTTATCATAATACACAACACATAGTGGGGGGAAACAAATATTCATACGCATAAAAATTTTTAATTCATTGTATTTCCAACTAATGAATAAACATACTTTTTTATATAATTAACTGTACACAGATGCATCATCACCTAATATACATAGAAATCAGAAAAAAAAATGGATTTAATAGAAATAAACCCCATTTATCCATTTTAATAGGTGAAAAAAGTATTCGTACAATGCAAATTTCATATTTTAAAACTTTTAAATTGCTTTAATACTATAAATTATTCAAGTGTAGTATTCTAGGAGGTTCCATTAATGTTATCAGTAGTTACTTTTAGCCTAAAATATAAACAGAACATTCTGTAATTGATATTCGTGCAAGGTTTTCATCTTAGCATGTGGTAAAGTATTGACAAATTCACAAAAAGAACTGATTGTTAAGCTTTGGAAAGAAGGTAAAAGTTACAGAAAAATCTCAAACAACCTGAATATTCCATTTACTACCATTAGTTCATTCATTGAAAGATATAAAAAAAACTCAAAACTGTTGAAAACCAAAGAAGAACCGTTGATTCATGGAAGATTTCTTCAAGATCTTTGAAGAAATTAATGTATAAATGACCAAGTCAGTCCCCAGATTTAAACCCAATCAAGAATTCGTGGCTTATTTAAATATATATATATATATATATATATATATATATATATATATATATATATATATATTGATGAATAGATGTGAAAAAAGTTATGTTATATTATTGCATTTTTTCCCATGGCAAAGAAATTATCTTTTTCTCTTCATGTAGTTAACCTGAAATCTAGTTCTGACAACAAAATGTATTTTTATAGACACACACACACACACACATATATATATATATATATGCAATCATACATATATATATATATATATATATATATATATATATATATATATATATATATATATATCACTGTGTATTTATGCAGCAACCTTTCTTTTAAACATGTTTCATTGAATATGTCAGAAAAAGAAATAAAATAATAAATTCAGAATATTTGCATTTTTTTCACCAAGCCATTTTTTTGTAGAATTTTGCAGTCTGCTTCGGATCATTATCTTGTTGGGAGATTCAATCAGGAGGAAGTTTTTCAACCGAAATCATTAAATTTGTTTCCGAAATATTTTGATATGCTGCAACATTCATTCTACCATCTATTACTGATTTGCTGCCAGTACCTTTTGCAGAAAAAAACATCCCCATACCTTGATGCCACCACCACTAAGTTTCACTGTTGGAACTTTTTTCTTTTGTTTGAAGACATCACCATCTTTCTTCCATACATGGTTTCTAGAATTACATTCAAACAACTCAGTTTTGGTGTCATCTGTCCATAATACTCTTTCCCAGTATGATTTTTTCCTTATCCTTATGTTCATGAATGAATTTCAACCTGGCATCTCTGTGTCTATTCAATAGCAGAGGATTTTTTCGAGGAGAAGGAATAAATTTCAATTTTCTTTCTTTTATTCCTTCTCCCGCCCCCCCAACTCCTTATTTTCATTTTATTTTCCCAACCCTTGGGTACCTCGAGGTGGTGTAATGGTTAGTAAGCTTGTTTCGCTAGAACAATTACGACTGAATAGTGAGTTCGATCCTCACTGGGTGCCAATACTTTCGGCCTTGTGCCACATCTGAGCTACGCTTGGAAAATCACTGCGCACTTCGGCGTGGTGCAATGCTTAGCAAGCTTGTCTCGCTAGATCCGTTACAACTGAAATAGTGAGTTCGATCCTCACTAGATGCCCTATACTTTCGGCCTTGTGAGAGCCGCGTACGACTACCAGTGTTGGACACTAACATATAGTAAGCTCTGCTTACACTATCTCTGTAACCTGTCGTTAATATATCTTTCTTACATCTAATCCGTGTTCCGTGTTTTCCTTCTGTGGTCCCGACTTTGGCCCCACATTAGTGGCGACGAGGATTCGAGAAACGCACTCACGCCGAAACCTCAATACCTTACCAGTCCCACATCTGTGTCGACGAAGGATTCGAGAAACGCATTCACGTCGAAAACCGCAATACTTTGCCAGTCCCACATCAGTGGCGACAGAAAGGTTCGAGAATTTCGTTCTCACCGTATCAATAGCGACAGAGTACTCGAAAAATACACAGAAACTCCACGTGTTCCCACAGCAGTGTTGAACGAGAAATTAAGCTGGTATTACTACATTAGCGATTTAAACGCAACACCCAGAGTCTACATATAAAAATAAAAATATATATTCCAATACCAAACATCAGTGACGAACTAGCGATTCGACATCTACGGAATATTAAAGTCTGTCCAAATAACATTACGAGAACGATTTCTTACACACCCACGCACACACACACAAAAACAGTTTGTTCATAAAACAAACTGACAACACAAGAGCGAAGTACTACCATTGTACTCAAGTTTTCGAAAAAAACTATCTAAATTTTTTTTTGTAACTGAGTTGAACTCGTGCATAAAATTCACTGAGGTGAGTTTTCTCTTTTTGTACCTCTCTCTCTCTCTTTCTCTCTCTCTATATATAAAAATACATAAGTGTGGTGAAAATTTATACAATTACGTTAAAATTAACGGAACCACGGAATCTCAAAAAAAAAAAAAAAAGCTAAACACATAATTAGTTTAGTTTAACTAATTGTCTGTCCATATTTTTTTTGTGTAAAAGAAAAAAAAACCTATCAAGATATTTTGTGTACCTCCCCTTGGTACACGGGTTTCAAAGCAACAAAAAATCGCTGTCATTTTTGCTTGTCTAAATATGGAAGAATTTCAAAAAGTAATTGCTCAAATGCTAAAATAAATTTGGATCAGCAACAAAAATCAGAAGAAAGACAACAACAACTATTTTTGGAATTACATAAACAACAAATGGAATTCCAACAAATTACGCTTCAGAATGCTGAACTACAACAGAAACAACTTAAAGAATTACTCATAAATGCATTAAAAGGCTCAAACTCTGAAAAAGACACAATATTCTCTCAGAGTACAATCTACAATTCAATGGAAACTTTTGAATACGTACCAGAGAACGACAAAACGTTCGAGGCTTTTTACAGGCACTACGAAAATATTTTCAACGTAGACTGTGAACAATGGCCCAGTAAAAAAAAGGTACGTCTACTATTGAGAAAATTGGGAACTACTTACTGCTACGACTATGGAGAAGTGGCTTGCTAATAACAGCGTTAATATCTTACAATGGCCCAGTCAGTCACCGAATTTGAATCCAATAGAGAATTTATGTCGGTTTTTGAAAAATAAGATCCGTGATAGAGGTTCAAAAAACATCAAAAACCTAAAGACAATTACTGAGGAAGAATGGGACAAAATACCTACTAAATTATGCGAATCGTTAATTGAAGACTACTGGAAGAGATTGGTTGCTGTTGAACTTAATAAAGGCTTTGCTACAAAATATTAAATGGAGAAAACATGGTTTTGTTCTACTGTAAGATCATTTTTTAAACCCCTAAAAATTTTATCATTGCTATATTTTCTTAACCATGGAATATTTTTTAGTTTTTTATGCATATATTTTATTGTGCAATCTGATACAGTAGATATATTCCCGTTTTGTTAATTTAATATGTTACAAATAAAAATATGAAATATTTTTATGTGTACGATCACTTATTCAACCCCACTGTATGGAGTCGGGATGCTGAAGACAACATCAGCGAAATGACAAACTTTTACTCATATTAATCCTATATATCGTTAATAAATGGTAAATTCCTATTCGAGGATAGCTGTCTACTAGGGTGTCTAGCCAAACCCTAGACGCCCACTCAGACACAATTGTCTTTATTCAACAGCCACAAAGCCCACTCGTTGTTTATACTGCAACTATGCTGGACAGACCTTATTTACAGTTCCTGGGAGAGAAGCGTGTTATCTAGCATGATCATCAATCTGAAGAAGTTCAGCACACTCGAAGCCTCGGTTACCATGACATGTGACATTGTGCTAGCACAGCTATCCACGGGCTCCAAGGATTCGGTCTATCCAATTTCACTCACAATGCTTGGGTTAACCCATGGTGTGGCTTTCAGGCACTTTCCAAAGGTGCCACACGCAAGAATACACCACCCATATATATATATATATATATATATATATATATATATATATATATATATAAAAAGGTTTAAACAGTAATATTCCATGGTCATAATTTATTCCATTGGAATCGTAAATACAATCCAATTCATCAGACCTACAAATTCAAAAAGAAAACAGAAAAAATAACTCCAGGAATAAAAAAATAAAATTTAGTGAGAGTGTATTTATGAAAGTTGTTGACCATGTTTGTCGCAGTCTCTGAATATGGAATCCAGTGAAGTCCGTAATCTGTTCGATATCAGAGGTCGGTAGTGAAGATTCAGAGAAAGTAGCGGTTGTTAAGTAATTCTTTAAGTCCTCGATATCAGGCTGGCAGTGCAGACAATTTGGGCGAAAAAATGGCTGCCTTTATACACGTCACATTGAATATTTTGAGCTTTCTGATTGGTTAACCCTTCTCTTGGTGGACTATAAAATGAGTCAGCTTATTTTGATTGGCTCACTAGTAAACATATATAAAAAAAACTGCAACAAGGGTGTGGGACGAATGTTAGAGTAAATGAAAGCTATAGGGAGGAATAACAGATGCGAGAAGAACAGGAAGGTCTAAAGATGAATGGGGGATTGAAATTTAACAAAGAGAAGTTTTAAAGAGGGGAGTCAAAGACGGTTTAAGTGCGTTAAATAAGAATATTCTCGGATGTCTAATACATTAAAGTT
>CAHIKZ030000965.1:0-25000 GCA_903632075.3 Acanthosepion pharaonis
AAGTCTTTTTTCACTGCTCTTGAACTGTCAAAGCTGAAACTCCTCTCTCACGTGCCAAACGTCTTATAAATTGAGTTGGATCTTTTCTAATTGATCTCTTTAGCTCTAACTTGAAATGATGATCCCTCTTCCTGTTGTGGCCTCCTGATCCTGTTTTCCTCTCTCCTGTTCCCTTTTTAAAACTTATTCACCGTTCTCTTGATGGTTCTTGAATGAACTTTGAAGATGGAAGCCAGAGTATGAACGTTGATACCATTACTGAAGGCCTGAATGATCTTTTCCCTCTCACCATTGCTCGTTTGGGAAGACAGTGGTTCTGACAAAACGATTTTAACCTGTTCTCTTTTTAGCTAAATAACACAAAGGGTTTTTCACTGATTCTTATAAGAAACGGTGAAAGATGGCTAAATGTCTTATCTGAAAGCCTGGAAAAAATAAACTCAATGTGTTTAGTGGGTTTTTTTTTTAGATATTAAACATTTTGTGGGATGGATAATTATGCTGTTACACGATTTGAACAATTTTGCTGTTACACCCAGTATATCTTTATTCACGCTCACACATACATAAACACACACACACACACACACACACACACACACACACACACACACACACACACACACACACACACACACACACACACACACACACACACACACACACACATACACAATCTTCAAGCCTGAGGATTGCATTTAAGCATGCAGCAGACTGTCACCACTGGATGTTGAACATAATGTTATGAATTTGTGTAAATGATCACGACAGTTACACATTAGGAGACAATTGGAAAATAAACACGTTCATGAAAGTATAATTTTTCGAAAAAATATATGATAATGCATTAAAGGCATCTTCAGATCGAAGAAGAAAAAGTGAATTGCATGTGTATGTATCTGTGTGTTTATTTAATATATATATATATATATATATATATATATATATATATATATATACAAATGCAATTTATTTTCTGCGATTTTGCATGTCCTTGTCTTGTCAGTTCTTCTGTGTGCGAGTTTGTCATAGACTTCAACAGCAGGACTCCATAGTCGGATACAAGCTGCAGAGATAAGATACTTCAGATATCTGCTTGGTACTTCCTACCAACACCGACCGCGTCACGAATAACGAGGTGCATAGAAAAGCGAATCATCAGACAGACAGCTATAAAGACGTGTTAACCACCATTAAAAAAAACGAAACTGAAGTAATATTGCCGTATAACCTAAATCGCGAGGAGGCCTCTCCAAGACCATCTAACAAGGAACGGTACAAGAAAGGATAAGAGTATACCAAAGAAATAACCGGAAATCGTCGTCGAATGAACCGGTGAAGGTTTTTCACAGACCTAGGCACTGGCCAATGACCGAATCAACAAGAGTTTTTTTGTTTTTGTTTTTGTTTTTTGGGGGTTTTTTTGCTGAGCAAGCCACCATGCAGTATCTCTACAACCACGGCGGATTATGGGACGATTTGTATTTTCCATTTCTTATATATACAAGAGTGCTCAACCTTAAATACTTTTAAAAGAACTTGTATATATCGTTGATGATTTCGTGTTTATTTTCTTTATTTTGCAACAGCATTTTAGAATATCATTTCTGTCATTCAAATATATGCATATCATGAATTTAGAATTCCTAACCTTTTGTGACCGTAATCTTTGTACATAATCTCATACCAGTACTGTACGTGTAACACTATATGGACCTTAAATACATCCTCTTAACATCAAATAAAACAAATTACCTAAGTATACTCCAATGTCAATTTTATTTTTGTTTCTTTCAAGATTTTGAAATTGTATTGACTTCTTTAATGTTTTAATGATTAATATTAATTCACTGGTCCCTTTATTGTGTATGGTCATAGTATCGCTGCTGAACTAAGCACCTGACCAGCTCTCTCTATATGCCTCGGTTGAAGTCTTCATGAATGATTTTTCAATCCACTCAGTGACGTTTTCAGCCTAATTCTCTAAGATTCTAAATATTTGAAATATTTTCTGTCGTGATGTTTATATCCCTTTTTTCTCTTAATATGACGGAATGATCTTTCACTTTATTTGTAAGCTATCAAAACAAAATGATAAACTTTATCTTCTTCAGAGAACACTAATATAAACTATACGTCATGGTCAGGGCCAGTGCGCGCTAACCAGGAGGAGAGCCCCAGGCAGTGCTTTGTGAGCCTCGTTATTTCATCAACATTTGCTTTTTTTTCTACCTACATTTATATGCATTACAAATTAAACTGAGCACAACTGACGATGAAAACTTTTCGCGGATTTTGACGTCATTCTTGAGGATTTTATTTTTATTCAAATCCGTGAATTTGTTTTGCTTATGATGAGTCACAGAAAAAAAACACTATAAAATTCATTAGTTTTTATCTATAAAGTTGAATTCAACTTTTTAACAAGAAAAATCTTGAGTTGATGTTAGAAATTGCCGCAAAACATTGTTGATTTATTTAAAATGGAATGATCTATGGCATGTCTCTAAAATTTGTATTTAGATTCATTGTACTTTCAATCTTTCTAGTGGAATTGTTTACTTATATTTTATATGATCCATTATTCTGCATAATTAGGTTACAATAAAATGTGTATTTTATATGAATACTACGTTATGAAAATTGAGACGTAGTAGAGTGATGGAGCCGTACCATTGATTCGGTGGGGGCACAAGACCCTTGCACGGACCCTGGTAACGGCAATGGTGATATTAACTGCTTCCCTACAAATAGATATTTGGCATTCATTGACCGAGCAGCCAATGCCGCTTTCGGTTGGAAGTTATAAATTCTTTCTCTTGAAATAATTTTTCAGGAAAATAGGTTTCTCATGTCAAGTAGCTGTCATTGCTCTTTCCAGTATTGATGGGGGTTTCCTTCCTAACCTTTTATTTGAAGTAGTGTGGAATGTCAACATCTTGATTAGATCATTATTTTTCTTTCGACAACTCTTTGGGTCCTGTCACTGGAACTAACCAACGCAAAGAGTTGTGAGTTCAATACATGGTTAAGGAAGTGGAGAACTTGGAGAGGGAAATTAACAAGAAATAACTGATAACTGACATCCATTAGACATGACACGTGAAACTAGAACAGTCTACCGCAAAGAGCAAAATAAAGGGTTTAGTTCGATATTGCAACCACCTGAAGAAGGCCAGAGTGTACATCGGCCGAAACGTTGTGATAAATATGGCGACAAAGATAAAGACAATAGTCCGAATAATGTAAATACCTCATCTCAGAAATATAGACAGATACATTTCCCTATGATGGGTTGATATCGACAGGACGATGTTTTTAACCTTGTTGACCTCAGCTGGAATTGAAACCATACGTATATGTATGCTTATAATCTGCACATAACGAGTTGGATGGATTTTAATTTTTGTTGGAAGAAGCAATGACGTCATGACAAAGAGACGTGTAATCGAGCAATAACTGATAAAAGTGCTTTATCTAAACACCTCGTGAATGTACGGCCGTTGTTCAAAATACCGAAGTAAAAAAAGAAAGAAAAAAATATAGGTAAGCGTTAATAAAGTTATAAAACCCGATTACTAACTTTAAATTTCAGTTTAATTTATATGGGACAACACATAATTTATTAAAACTTTCTTCCGAATTTGCAACTCATTGAAAACAAAGTGGATTAGATATTATTATATATTACACTTACTTCACTGTGTAAAGTAAACACAAATTCGTAATTTTATTTACATTATTCGGACTATTGTCCTCATCTTTGTCGCCATATTTATTACAACGTTTCGGCCTATGTACGCTCCGGCCTTCTTCAGGTGGTTGAGATGTCAAACTTAACCCTTTATTTCGCTCACTGGGGTAGACTGTTCTAGTTCCACGTGCCATGTTCAATGGATGTTAGTTATCAGTTATCTCATGTTAATTTCCCTCTCCAAGTTCTCCACTGCCTTAACCGGGTATTGAACTCACACTCTTTGGGTCCTGTCACTGGATCTAACCAACTCCTTTATTCACTATGCCATGTGTCCTTGAGGACATCTGTGTATGAATTTCTGAGTATTCCCAGAAAGTCGGAGCGTACAACGGCCGAAACGTTGTAATAAATATGGCAACAAAAATGAACACAATAGTCCGAATAAATGTAAATAATGCACATAATACCTCATCTCAGAAATATAGACAGAAATTCGTATTTCTCTTAACTGCAATATTTATTTTAATTTCTCCCGCTTACTACCAGAAAATGGAAAATAAAATAAGCGGCAAACAATAATTATTTGACAGTATATTATTCGGAACAGCAACACAATTATTCATTAACTGAAAAAGAGTATACGCAACGAAAGCATTTGTATTATAATGAAATGTAAAAGCAAGCAGGTATTTTCATATCAACATATATTCCCCTGAAATAGGAATATGCAAGCGTCAGTGTTCATAGCCAAGGTTTTATCTTCTATGTTTGTTTTATTTAAAATATAGAAAAAATATTATGTAGCCATAAAACTCAAGCCCTGATAAGTCAATTAATCTGTGGTTTTAGTATGACTGTTAACACGTAGGCTTGTATAAGTGATATATGACAGCCACCCTGCCGCCATCATTTAATGGAGTAGCCAGCAAATATTGACATATAACGAAACTGCGAGAAAAGTCATTTAGGATTCATCAGCAGGCACAAAAAAAAAAAGGCAAAGCAACCAAATTGGAATGAAAGACAAGAAATGACAATGTGAAATGAACATCAAATTAGTTTATTTATATTTTTTATAAATCAAGTTTTTCAGCGATTGACGGGTTTGTGTTGAATATGAAATGAGAATTGTTCATTCATAAAAATCTTCTTCTTCTTTTTCGTGCCGTGTTCCTTCAGAAGAACGTCAAAGAAAGGAAGGAAGGAAAAGCAGTAAGTAGAAAAATCATTAAGATAAATGATAGAAAAATAAAAGGAAAAAAGAAGCAATGTAAAATAAAGGCGCGAAGGAAATAAAAATAGAAAAGAAAGAACGAAAAGGATAACTGATAAGAAAGAAAGAAAGAAAGAAAGAAAGAAAGAAAGAACGCTAAAAAGTAAAAGTAAGGATAAATGAAAGAAAAGGTTAAAGTAGAAAATAAAAAACTAATAATGAAACGAAATAATGTAAAAAAAAAAGAAAGAAGTAAAGAAAAGATGAAAGAAGAAGAGGAAGAAGAAAAAAAGAAGAAAAAAAAGAAGCGTATGCATATATATATGCACATTCCTGTTCAAATTTTGTCATCGCGTCTCACCCGCAAACAAGATATCCAGCCACCGACAAGGACACTGATAACATTATAGTGACAGATGTATTGTACAGTTTTATGTACCAAGTAAAATAAACCTTGCTGCGTGTTCTGCAAGGTATCGATGCTCTGATAAAACCTTCAACCTTCTTTTGACTCTCCTTGTACAGGAAAATCTAAATGATTGCCAGTTTCCTATAATTTGTTACTTAAAGTTCAACTGACACACGCTTTAACAGCTGTAGATGCAGTGTAAGTTAGAGTACCATATGCCAATTCGTTGTTTTAAATGTTTAAATGTCTGTGTTCATTTTTTAATTTTATATTTTTATCTTTTACTTTTTTATTGTTTTTCTATCTGATATTTTCACCTTTCCTTCTTTCTGTCGTGTATATTGATCTCTCTATTGCCTTTAATTATCAAACTGTTCGGCTACCTCAGCTTTGGTGTTACAAGGAGTTTTGTTGGTTTCCCGCTCAACTGTGCCCGACACATAATAATCAAGGGGGTTGCAGTCTGAGGCGTTAGACGGCCAAATGTAAGGGATGATGTGGTGCAGAAATTCTATGACAACCATGACTGGGCTCTCCTGCTTGTGTGACATGGTGCAGAGTCCTGTAGAATCTTCCAGCAGCGGCCCTCATGAACCAGGGCAGCACTACCCCATCATCTCTCCGTGTTGAGTCTAAGGTTCTGTGGGAAGATGAATGGAGGCATAACGTCGCCGTCACTAATGGTCACTCCAAACACTTTCGTAATCACCGTTAGACTCATCTAACTCTTTCCGAATCCTTTGTGCTGTTCTCAGATTGACACCCAAACACTCCGAAATGTTCAAATTGGAGCTTCCAGCGTGAATGCCAAGAAGTACAGCATGCCGTTTACAAATTTCTGGCGGAGTGAATTGCGTCAGGGTACACTTTTTCTTATAGACGGTGATCCTTATCATTATTGTCATATTCACCACGTTTCGGCCGTTGTAAAAAGCAGATAACTGAAACTGAGATATCCACAACACGCGGAACTAGAACAATCTACTTCGGTGGATGAAGGTTTCGGTTCGAAGACTTCAACGCATATCCAACGAGGCCGGAGAGTTCAACAGCTGAAACGTCGGGAAGATGAGGACAATAGTCCGAACTATGTAAATAGTGGAAATAGCCAGGAATTTGTCTAGATACTGACGTATAACGGTTACTCTAAAGTTATCAACATATATATATATATATATATATGTAAGCAAATATATGGATATAGATGAAGAAAAAATATACGGAAAAACAAACAAAAATCCTAATATGCAATTATGCTGTTTTTATGTTAATATGTTTTTATGAATATGTCCTGAAGATGGTCTACTAGACCGAAACGTCAGACGTTGACATTATATTAACATTAAAACAGCATAATTGCATATTAGGATTTTTGTTTGTTTTTCCGTATATTTTTTCTTCATATATATATATATATATATATATATATATATATATTCCACTTTTTCGTGAGGGATATGAACCATCTGCTGATTTATAAATAGACGGCCAGTACCGACCCCATTATATATTGTATTTTCCTATACATACATACCTATGAAGTTTTTAGAAACTGCTCAACATAGCAAATTAACAAGAATTAATAATAAATTAGAACAATCGTAACAATTGTAACAATATACTGTAATTAAAGTTATGTGACAGACAAGAGATTCGTTCTTACCGTAGATCTTAACGACCTCGTACGATATTTTCTTCAATTATATCATTTAAAGGAAGCACTTTATTACTTCTTTTTGGCACATTCGAATTGCCAGCATCACGACACTTACACTTAGGGCGATTATTAAATAAAAACTTATGGCGTGATTATTTTTGCAATTGACCGTGGATAAGCGAGAGAAGCGAAAGCATAAACCATCGGAACTGGTTGTTGAGCGATCCACCATTTTTCTGATTAAGTTGACAAATTTGTTTTCAAGTTGGCGAATTATCTTTATCTGTTAATCACAGCTGCGATGATTCGCACAAGATGGGAATGTTATCAGTTGTCATACAAGGAGGCATTACGCATTACTATCGTTAAATACTGTTTGACATTTTCTTAGGTTCCATTTTATTACGTTGCACTATATATATATATATATATATATGTCTGAGGAACTTTGTGAAAGTCCCTTAGAGGACGAAACGCGTCGGCTAAGATAAGTTTACCTTGTGTCTTTATTCATATTGTCCTTTTACAGATATAATTTATCTATATGAAACTTTTACACACATACACACACACACATATATATATAGGGTGGACTGTTCTAATTCCACGTGCCATGACTCTTCCGGATATCTCACTTTCAATTATTTCCCTTTAGTAACTCAACTCTCCAAGTTTTTTGTTCACCACTACTGTGGTCAGGTAATGAACACATAACTCTTTGGGTCAAGTCACTTGATTACTTCAAGCAATACTTTTATCCATCGGGCCATATGTCCTCAAGGATACATGGCGCAGTGGATAAAAGCGTGAACGAAATGAAGGGTTCAGTTCGAAATTCCAATTACCAGAAGAAGGTCAGAGTGGACAACGGCCGAAACGTCGTGAATGTGACAACAAAGATGAAGACAATAGTCCGAACAATGTAAATAGGGTAAATAGTTACAATACCTCATCTCAGAAGTATAGACAGATGTTGAAGGTGAATATAAATATTTATATTTATTAAACTACTCAATCAATCCAATGGCTATTTATGCACGCTTTCATACAGCTTTTGCGGTATCCATTTTTCCCATCGAAGGATATCAGGTTATTTATCGCTAAAAAAAAACCAATGCAAAATCGATCTTCGTTCATTCTATTGTTCGGTTCATTTCGTTTTCTCTATGAATATCATAGTTGCCGGACTCACATGATTTACGACCTGGTTTAGAATATTTTGTGCTTTTCGGAACTTCCTCAATTGCCTCGTTCGTTACTCGCTCATTCCCTCTGCCCCTCTCGCCTTTAATATATTCTCTGTGGATGAACTTTAAGCAATCTCTGCATTATGTGTTCCAGAAATTTTAACTGTCTCTTTCTGATTGTAAGTATATCTGTCTTTTTCGTTCCCATTTCCTGAAAGCTTCCACGTTGCTCATGTGTTCTATCCATGGCATTCATATCATTCGTTAGTAAAACCACATCTCTTACGCTTTGACTCCATTCTTCATCTGTAAAGGAGTTTATACGACGATAAGTCAGCTCTTTTTCTTTGTTTCTAATGAAATCTTATTAATTGTCTTAATACTTTGTTTAGTTTCCGGAAGGCATCTTTTACTGAAAACAAACTGCCGTATACGGATCGAAAATGTATTGAGCAAATACACAAAAATAAAAAGGCACGTGAGACGAGGATATCACTTCTCAATGGATTTATTCAACTTGTAATGTGATGCGTTTTTAAGAGAATTAGAAATATTGCCAAGATTTATTATAAGTGGACACAATCTTAACAACATAACATACGCAGATGGTACTGTTTAAGAAAGACACAGAAAAATAACTGCAAGAACAAGACAAATTCGTAAAGGAAAGCAAGAAGAAAGGACTATCAATTGTAAAAGGACATAATATATGGTTGTTAGCAAGAGGGGATAACCCAATGCGAGTTTCTCTTAATGTCGAATGAGTCGTTTGATGCCGAGTGAAAACTTGCAATAGAAGTCGAAAATTCTTTCAAGACTGATCATTTCTTTTTGTAATTTCTCTCTTAATACGAAGCTCAAATCGGCGAGAAAAAATTCCTCGCTTTGCCCTTATCAGGCCGATATCAGAGTCATCCAAGATCGATGACGTTCCTCGCAATTCGATGGTACTTGTAAATATTTTTTTTTAATTTGCGATGTTTTCATGTTTTACAAGTTCTGGGATCATTACAAAATATTCTTTATCAGTCAATTAAACTTTACGATTGTTTTTAGAAGGGCCAAACTAGCAAAACGCCTATTAATTTGACACTGGAATTCAGGTCATTTCATACAAATGGGTTTTGTTTACATCTGTGACGTCCCCCGGGTGTCGCTGCGCCAAACGTGACGTCCGTCTGTCTGCGTCAGTCGTGCTATCTTGTCCTGTGACGACCAACTGGCTTGGTATTGGTCGCAGCACCCAAATGTGACGTTCTAACCTTTTGGTGATTCGGATGGGAATCTGGTTAGATTCGATATCAGCCTCGTCGTTCCCAGCTCGCCTCCAATGTCTGGTTACCGAAGTAACTACTTTGATTTCCAGTCTAACCTACCCACGTTGTGAATTGATCTTAGGTAGACGAAATCAATCAGTCGCCGGGCCGTAATGCAAGCCGAGTTCGAATAAGCGTGGTATCGCACAAGTCTATGTAAAAGAAAAGAAAATAATAACTCGAAAAGTTCAAATGTGTTAAAAAGGATAACAATATTTTATATCTGGTTGCTGAATATAGGACTACGTCTTTCTCCCAAACAGCTATATGGATTCGTGACACTTTGTTTTTCTTAGGCGAGTCTTAACATCTTAAGTTGTTTGTTCTTTTAAGAAACTGGTTCTTAGTGTGTCTTCAGGCGAAATTCGTAAAACTTGTTTTGGTGGTGTGAGTCTAAGTCGTTCTTCAAAAATAAATTGTTCTTGATTAGAATTGCGTGAATCTTTCAAGTCAGCTCTGCGAGGCGGTCTTCAGAGCTTTCAGCTCACTGCAACTGCTTGGAACTTAACTGGAACTGGAACTGGAAAACTTGACTGGAACTCAACTGAAATTGATTTTCGCTCGCTGCGACTTTGCTTATATGGACGCCGACCAAAACCGGGGTGGGCTTGTCGGGGTTTGAGGTTCCTTGATAATTCCAAACCCACAATCCACTTCTTTGTTTTCGGTCAGGAAAATTTTATTCTTTTCCATTTTTGGAAGTCTTCCTGTCCTCCTACCTTCTTCTGTTCTCATATTGGTATCTCACCATACCCTCAGAGGGCGTCAACGGTTTTCCCTCTCTCTCACAGTGACATCTCACACCTATCCCCTCAATGGGTGCCAGCAGGCCTCCCCTCCTGCCTCACATGATCACCTCCGCCTGGCTCTCGTTAACATTCAGCCAATGGGTGCTCAGCAGTGTGGGTGTGGCCAGACTAGCCTTGTTTTTAAAAAAAATCTTGCTCAAAAAAAAAAAAATTTTATCTTTTTTTTTTTTTTCAATTTTCCTTTTCTTTCTTCTCTTCGAGGAAACTCACACCCTAGACTTTTTTTATCTTTTAACCGAATTACCTGGAATTCGTCAATGAGATTTTCGCCAATTAACAAGTGGGTGGTCAACCAGACATACTCACTCTCCTGGCGCCAACCACTGATACGATAAAACAATTTCACCAATTCACAGCCGAATTCATATGGAAGTCGTCAACGAAATTTTCGCCAATTATCAAGTGGGTGGTCAATTAAACGTTTTGCATTCTTGGTGCCAATCTCTGATCCGATAAAATAGTTTCGCTGTCATAGCCGAATTTCAACACAAAACAGATGCCTTGTCCAAATGATATCTTCCCATCGACAAAGGCTTAACCTATGGTTTGGTCTTCTTTTTTTTTCAACTCTTGTGTGGTCAACGGACATTTTTGTTTCTTGGTCAGCGGATGACCTATTTAATTTTTATCTCTTTAGAATTACGTGGAAGTTCCAAATGGCATTCCCGTGACACAGTTAAATGTTTATCTATTTAGAATTCTGTCTCTGAGGTTATTTGGCCAATCTGGAATTTCCAACGACCCGTAATCTAAATCAGATTAATTCCAGTATCTTCTTTTTTTTTCTTCTCGACAATAGGAAATAAAAATTTTACTACTTTTCCTTGTCAGGAAAATAACAACGCTTAGTGTCCTTTTCGTGATGGCTTTTTATCATCTAAATTTAATTCTCGCCTTTCTTTTTCTTTCTTTCCTTTTTCTTTTCTCCTTCTAGCAACCCTAAATGGTGTCACACACCTGCGCAGAACGAACTAGTGTTTATCCTAACTGCACGGACAGATGCTGACAACATTCACGTTTAGATTTCAATGAATATTTATTTTAGATATCTAAAAACACGAAGTATTTAATAATGTGTGACGCAGTGTTGATAAATAAACTCACATATTTATTATTATTATTATTATTATTTAAAAAATTATATTTATTGCGGATAAACGTGTTTGTTTCAGCTCAAACGATCGTTTCGACCAGGAATGTTATCGGACATGTCGGATAGCACAAGCATAATGTGAGTGGGTATTATTCTGCTGAAGCAGAACAAGTTTTCCTATTGCAGGTATAGCAGAAATTTTATTTTTTAAGCACTTCGCCCCAAGAAATGCGAGAGTGCCACTAGTACGCAAGGGACGACAGAGAGTGTAAGTAAGGGAAAGACTGGGTATAGGGGGAGATTGAGGAAATGATAAAAAGACGAATGGAGGAGGATAAAAAGAAAAACAGGGATCAAGGCAACAGAAGATGTTGATTCATATTACATTTAAATTTTCGAAGTTTATAGTTATCAGGGAAGCAAATAAGAGGAAGGGAGTGCCACTGTCGGGAAGTGCAGGAGAAGAAGCTGTTGGAGTAGAAAAGGCAGTTACATTTAACTGTTTCGACAGTAAAAAGATGGGACCAAGATGCCAACCTAATAGCACGCTTAAATTCATGCAGTAGATGCACCAGTAAAAATAGATCGTCAGAGCAGATGCCATGGAAATATTTATAGAGAGGACAGAGGAAAGCCACATTACGTCGGTGAGAAAGTGACTGGAATCGGGATGGCAGATTAGGACCTATCATATTGTATATCCGTCTTTGGATTTTGTCGAGAACCTCGAGATGAACAGCGTGAGGCACCATACCATATATGGCAACAGTATTTGAGGAATGGATAACGAGATGGACGGGGATCAAGGTCAAGTCATTAGAAGATGTCGATTGATATTACATTTATCTTTTTAAGATTATAGTTACCAGGGAAGCAAGTGAGAGGAAGGGACGTGCGAGAGAAGAAGTTGTCAGAGTAGAAGAGGCAGTTACATTTAACTGTTTCAACAGTAAAAAGATGGGACGGAGATATCAATCTTGTAGCACGCTTAAATTCATGCAGTAGGAACACCAATAAAAATAGATCGTCAGAGCAGATGCCATGAAAATATTTATAGAAAAGACAGAGGAAAGTCACATTACATTGGTGAGAAAGTGACCTACTAAACTCTATCCGTAACATAATCGTTGATAATACAAATATAATAGCACTAGCAGCATGGCCCGGCGTTGCCTGTGCTTGATTCAAAAATCGTACGACTCATACAGCAATCGTTATCACTTGACTTAAAATATTTTTGCCCTTGCTTGCCTTTAAAGGAGTACCCTTTGCCGTGCTGATTTGCTACATGCCTTACTTCTTGCCTATCTCACACTGCGAATTTTTTCTAAGCTCTATACTAAACATTAAATCTGTTACGAAAAAAGAACTAAACAAAGTGAACACAAAATGATCAGCTTTAAAAAAGGACTCGTAACTGGAAAAACCGAATGAAAAAAGAATGTTAACAACAAATACTTTTTCACACCCAACCCAGTTCTGCGGAATCAGAAGCAACGTTGAGTATAAGCAAGCGAATGAGCCAATTGGAGTAAAGTGCCATGCAGATTTAAATTTTTCCCACTTGTGACGAATGCAGCTATCGATTTTTTTTTTTTTTGCATGATAGCATGCTAGCTAATATTCGTGTCAGTCAGCTGTTGGCTCTCACGCTGGCCAATAGAATCTTCCTGCCTGTTCGTGGCAGCCAGCTATAGGCTCTCACTCTGGCCAGTAGAAAATGGCCGCAAACTACATAAAAACTGCCGTAGAAGCATGAAAAAATCGATTATTTCCACTATCGATGGAAGTTGGGAAATGCAAAGTTGGTCTTGGCTTTTCCACTAACTTGGAGCATGTGCATGTAAATTTTGGTGCAAATCCGTCGAAAATTGCGGCTGTGCATTCGTTACACACACACACACACATCCTGCCTTTTATAGATAGAGATTATCCATATGTACAAAAAGGCTAAAAATAATGGAATAAAATAAATAAAAAAAACACTCAATATTATCAAATATGATCACAGTCACAACATGCTGACCGTGTTTGGAAAATAAAACATTTCTATAATTCGAGATACATATATAAAGCAATGCATATATTTAGTTAAAAGTAAAATAAAATTCATCCTTGATAATGCCTAAAAGTCTAGCGCGTGGGAAACATTCGGACAATTTTTATATAATTTATGTCTTGAAAAAGAAATATACGAACACATGAGAAATAAAAACTCACCCACCCCATTTTGTCAGTCATTTTCAACGAAACTTACATAAAAGAGGGTTTGCAGCCCACATTGCGTTAATTAGATATTTTTATTCAAATTTACATTATGTCGCGGTCAGTCTATACTTAGTAGCTGAAGATTGCATTGTGCATGAAACTCCGAGTCGTGCCACCGGTGAGGGATATGCATATTTATTAATATATATATATATATATATATATATATATATATATATATATATATATATTATGACTTGGATTTTACAAGTTTGACACCTGGGACCAAAAATCGATTTAAATCTCAGCTAAAAGTTAATTAAATTTTCATGAATTTTCATAAACCTCACACGATTGTGATAAGAATTAAAGATTATTCTGATATAAAATTATTTTTGTTCGATATAGTAAAACGGAGATATTTGTGGTTAGAGTTTGTTTTCAGTCGTCAAAAAATAGAAATATTAAAGATTAATATAAACAGAAATGCAACGCCTCTTTAAAACTAAAACGAAAGAAAAACAGAAAATAATTTTAAATTATTAACATTTGATTTTTAAAAATTATTGCATTCATGAGTTAGTTCATTTCTTTGTAAAATTATTATTGGAATATTTTATTCTGAATGCTATCTCATGAAAATATTTAAAAAGAGAATTTACTCGGAGAATTAACATTTGTCCATTTTTTGTGTAAATCTTCGCTAAACTTAAAATTAAACCCTAAATCGGAAAATTTAAAACAGAAAAATAAAGTAGAATATTTTGAAAAGCATTTTAAAATTTGTTAAATGTATTTTTTAAATGTTAAAGTATTTTTAAGTTAAATCCAATTCCTAAAAAGCAAATGAAAATGATTAAAACTCCTTTTTTTTATTACTTCTGCTCTTGGGCTCAATTAAAATGTTGGTATTCAGTAAAAAACACTGTTTAAATAATCGAAAAATAACAGAAATTCATCATTAATCATTATCGAATTTTAATATATTTTTGCTAATGAGAAGTTTGTAAATATGGAAACACTGTTAATTAATAAACAGATTATTTTCCCTTGGAAATTTATAGTTTGATTGTATGACTGTTAATATACTTCTTGAGTGGTTCAGTGTTATAGATTACTAAACGGGGTGCATAGTCGTCAGTAAGAGGATGAGCACGAAATGCGTTCTGAAGGTCGGGAACACTATAATCAAGCAGAGTCAGAATTCTAAATACCTGGGAAACGTCTTGACAGAAAACGGTAAGTGCGACACTGAGATCTGTAGGCGTATCGGCATGGCCAAGGCCACATTCCAAAAGTCGGGCAAAGTACTGCGAGACAGGATATCTTTGGTAACAAAGAAAAGTATATTGAATTGTTACTATCCTTCTTTACGACTGCGAATGTTGGACGATTTCCTCAAAGATGAAGAAAAGACTCGAGGAGACGGAGATGTGGTTCTACAGAAGGATGCTAAGGACATCATGGACCGAGCGTGTGAGCAACGATGAGATCGTAGAGAGGTTTCAAACAAGGAGGAGGCTTATACTTAATATCAGGAAGAGGCAGCTGAAGTTTCTGGGACACATAATGAGGAAGGAGGGCCTGGAGAATATGATACTCACGGGTCGAATAGAGGGGAAAGAGAGACAAGGGAAAACAACGCGGACTAAAGAACGTGGTCTTAGGGAGGAAGCAGAGGGAAGGAACTTGTTGAGAGCTGCAAGGGATAAAGGGAGGTAGAGAGCCTTGATCAGCTACGCCCTGAAAGGACATGGCAAATAAAAAGAAAGAAAGAATCCGAAGGTGACAGACATTTATAAATTTACATACGGTTGAACAGGCATAGAATAGAATAGTGTAACGTTGTCTCCATATTTAAAGAGTCTGTGGAAATACCTGAAAATGAAGGCGCATCAAAAAGTCCACAACTTGACACCTTTAACGGAATTATGATTTGATATTGTATAATATTCAAGATATCTTATTAGTACTGATCGCTGAATTAAGCACTTTGAAAAGGAAGGAGATTGTGTTGAAAAATAAATATTTGTTGCGTAAAATAAATGCCTTCTTCATCGTTAGTCTGTAAATTCATTGATACACCTACTTACCATCACGTGACGAGTTACGCAAGTCAGTTGGGTTGTAAGGGCGCCACATTTACTAAAGTCATAGTAACAATGGTGTTTCTTGAGCAAGAAAGCCTGACGGGGCCCCTCACTCTTCAGGCTGGTTTTCAATTGAGAGTTTTCCTTCTTTAAGAGTGGTTGCCACCTCAAGGTTTGAGAGACAAGTTGGCGCTGCTATTCAACCCATAGCTGGAAAATGATGATGGATTAATTTCTTTTTTTAAGTACAAAAATTTAAATATATGGGAACTGTTTTAACACAAGACTGAAAATGTGACACTGAAATCCGAAGGAGTATTACGGTTGCAAAAGATGCCTTCCAAAATCTAAGTAAAGTTTTAAGAAACAAATTTCGTTAGAAACAACGAAAAGAGTACTGAACTGTCATGCACGTAATATTAGTCCCCCTATATGGCAGTGAATGCTGGAAAAATCCCCTCACAAATGAAGAAGAGACTTGAAGTAACAGAAATGTGGTTCTACATAAGGATGCTGAGAATGTCATGGATCGAACATGTGAGCAACGACGAAAATGGAAAAACAAAGAAAACTTATACTTAAAATCAGAAAGTGAGAGTTGAAATTTCTAGGACACATAATGGGGAAAGAGGGCTTGGAAAATGTGATACACATATGACAGATTCACGGTGAGATGGACAGATGCATAATGCATAACCTACCCAGCGAGATTGAGTAAATACATAGTGAGGCAACGTTTAGGAGAGATAACAAAAAGACAAAATTTATTAAGAGCTACAAAGGAGAGAAAATTATGGAAAGTCATGACCATAAACATTTTGAATGGATACGGCACAAAGAAGAAGTAGTAGTAGTAGAAGTATAAGAAGAAGAAAAGAAGAAGTAGTAGTAGTATAAGAAGTAGTTGTAGTAGTAGTAGAAGGGGAAGAAGTAGTAGTAGAAGTAGTAGTAGTAGTAGAAGAGGAAGAAGTAGTAGTAGAAGAAGTAGTAGTAGTAGTAGATGAAGAAGTAGTAGTATAAAAACTAGTAGTAGTAGTAGATGATGAAGAAGTAGTAGTAGAAGTAGTAGTAGTAGTAGTAGTAGTAGAAGTAGAAGAAGAAGAAGAAAAAGAAAAAGAAGTAGTAGAAGAAGAGAAGAAGAAAAAAAGAAGTAGTAGTAGAAGAAGAAGTAGAAGTAGTAGTAGTAGTAGTAGTAGTAGAAGTAGTAGTAGTAGTAGTAGAAGTAGTAGTAGTAGTAGAAGAAGAAAAAGAAGTAGTAGTAGTAGAAGAAGAAGAAAAAGAAAAAGAAGTAGTAGAAGAAGAAGAAGAAGTAGTCGTAGAAGATGAAAAAGAAGAAGTAGTAGTAGAAGTAGTAGTAGTAGTAGAAGAAGAAGAAGAAGAAGAAGACAGAATTATTAACTCGGCATGTTGAATTCACTGTCCGCGTCGATAACCTGTATGTTTGTCACTCTTCTCATATCTACCTCGTCGTCGTTGGTTTTATCTTGTATCCAAGAATTTAATTTCTTCTTTTCCGATCGCTTTCTTGATGATAATGGTGTTGATGAATACATTCACCGCCAAAGTGCAAGTTCAAGACTAGAAGTTTCCATTTTCACCAAAACCAGCTCCTGTCATCCATTCCCTATCGCCGTTTGGCTTTGCAAGAGTTAGTTGTAGGCGAAAGAAAATCAGAATAGAAGAAAGTTCCGATTGCGTGAATTTGTTTAAGGTGGACCTCAACTTGTCAGAAAATGACCCACACACTTGATTCCACGAGCATGCTCATATAGAATGAGACATGCATATCAATATCCATATACGGTTTCATATCTACCTATATACAGGGTGTATAAAAAATTATTTTACAAACTTTGGGCGCAGGTTCCTCTCATCAAAACAAGGTCCATATAAACGTATGTCCAAAAGGCCATCGTTGAACCTCAACACAACAACTCATAAAGAAATGTTCAAAATGTCCTCTGCTTGCTTCTACACACGCATGCACTTGTCGGATCATTGACTGGCAAACCTTTTCAAATACTCCCACACAATGTCGAATGATTTCGCAAGCCCCCGTGACACGATGATGAAGCTTCTCTGCATTAGTAATGTCTGCTGCATAAACAAATTGTTTTACGTTACCCTACAGATGAAAATCCAAAGGTCTGAGGCCAGCGGCACGTGCGCCTTCCCTACCTATCCATCTTTCGTGGTAGATGTCAGCCAGTGCATCGCGAATAATGTGACTAAAATCTGTTGGAGTTCCATCATGCATGAAACACATGCATCTTCATATTAGCAGGGGTACATTCTCTAGGAGGACTGGAATGTGTTCGAAAGACATCTCCTGCAAGACGTGCGGGGAGAACATATGGACCTAACAGACAGACACCTACAATTCCAGCCCACATATTAATCGTAAACTGATGTTGGTGCCTAGCCTACATTGTATCATTGGTATTCCGATCCGCTCACAAATATTGGTTGTGTAAATTTGTTATTCCATCTCTTCCAAATGTTGCCTCATCCGTAAACAAGACTGACCAGACAAACAACAGATCGGCAGTTTTTGCAATAAACCATCGGCAAATGTTTTCCGGTGGTGAGTGATTAAAGGGCGAAAGTCCCTGTACACCTTGCAAATGATACGCATACAGGAGCTTCTCTTTAAGTACCCTCCATGCAGTACTATGAGATGCATGACATGGTTAGGCCACTTGACGTGTGCTGATACCTGGATCGTCTCTGATAGCCTGTAGAATGTGTTCTCCGTGGTCAGGCGTAGAAGCGGATTTCGGTCTTCCTCGATTTATAGTTTGTGGCGATAAACAGCAGCAAAAAATGGATGACTCGACTGCCTTCGGTCTGGAAACGCAATCTGATCCAGCCGTGCAGCCTCGTGTCCATTACCATTCGCGCGGCCGTATGTAAGAATCATATATGCCTGCTCACGATATGAATATTCTGCCATTGTTAAACGGTATAATTCTCAGTTAACTCACTACGACACACGTTAATCATTGAAGAAAGACTAGCCACAAGTATACACGAATGACAAATGTAACCTTGTCTACATGGCAACACAGCGCCAACTATCGTAAACTTTCTTTAAATCTAATAACTCAAAAACGAAGGATTTATGTTTATATGGACATCTGGACTTGTCCTGATGTGAGGAACCGTCTTTCTGATATATTTTACATACTGCAAATGTAAATGTGTAAAAAAGGAATGCTCTCTTGTGATTTTATAGTGAAAGGATTTTCCAATGCCTGTTTCCTGCCTCAAACCAAAAACTTGACCACAGAATTTAAGAAACTAATGTATCTTTTTCTTTTAAATACTATCCCCTTTCAGGACGTGTGGGATCGTAGATCACCACAGTTTCCCATCCTTTGTAGCTCAAACCAACATTTGTCCATTTACCATCCCTCTAAGTCACTACTCTGCTATCCATTTGCAAAATCACGTTAAGGTAGGTTACTCACGGTTTCCCTCTATCTCTCTTGCCTTCAATACATCCTCTGTGGGTGTGTGAAATTCTACAAACCCGCTTTAGAAATTTCAACTCTCTCAAGTGTCCGGTTTCGATTTTCTCTAAAACTTCGTCGTTTCTCACATATTCAGTCCATGGCATTCGATCCATACAAATTTTAACTGTTTCTTTCTGATTGTAAGTATAACTGTCTTTCTAGTTCCCATTTCTTTAAAACTTCCACGTTGTTCACATGAACTGTCCATGGCATTTACAGCATTTGTTTAGTAAAACCACATCTCTTTCGCTTTGAGTCTCTTCTTCATCTGTAAATGAGTTTATGCGACGATAATTTATCACTTTCTTTGTTCTAACGAAATATTCCCTATTGTCTAAATACTTTGCTTAGTTTCTAAAAGGCAACTTTTGCTGTTAACGAACTTTCTGCATACGAACAGAAAATGAATTGAGTAAGAACACAAAAATTTTAAAGGGGCGTGAGACAAGAATATATCTTCTCACCGGATTTATTCAACTTATACACCGATATTTTAATTTTATAATAACCAGCTGAAAATGTGACACATTAGAAAGATTCGGTCATGTAGTTTTACTCTGTAAAATCTATCCAAGTGCCAACTGTGGGATTTATTCAACTTATACACCGATGATATTTTAAAATAACTCAAGATAACTGGCATTATTCCTCGTACTCAGTTGTTACAATCATAGCATAAGATACGTAGATGACACGGTGTTGATGGCAGATACAGAGAGAAAACTGCAAGAACAGGACAAAGTAGTAAAGGAAAGCGTGAAGAAAGAACTATCAACTCTAAAAAGACAGAATATATGGTTGTTAGCGAAAGAGACAGCCCAAGATACGAGATCTGAATTAGAGACGTCAGAATCAAGCAAAAACAGAAATTTACTTATATGGGGAATGTTATAATAGCCGGTGGAAAATGTGACACATTAGAAAGATTCGGTCATGTAGTTTTACACTGTAAAATCTATCCAAGTGCCGACTCTGGGAGTGACCACTTTCCACTTATATGCAAACTCAGAATAGAATTACGGAAATTAAAGAAAATCAAAACACTGCCTAAACTACAATGCGACAGACTCCTGAATTACACTACTTTCAAAGGGGTGTATCCTGTAAGAGATAAAAAATAAATATAACTTGAACGAGATTGAAAATTCAAAGTGGAACACATTAAGAGAAGCTCTAGTGAGATTGACGAACAAGTTCATCCTGATTAAAACGAGACAAGAAAAAAAAGGAGTGGATAACAAATGAAATCCTCGACATGATGCAAATGAGACAGCAAACAATATCAAGACGCCAGACATGTTATAGAAACTAAAACTTAAAAACGAAAGCAGGCAAGCAAAAGAGAAATGGCTCAATGAAAAGTGTGCAGAAATAGAAAGAATGAACATCATCGATAAGACAAGTATGCATGAAAGAATAAAAAAATTAACTGAACAAAAAATGTGCTCAACAAAAAGACACGCATATAAATCAAAATAAGGTACAATCATAATAGAAAAAATAAAAACAGTCTAGAACTCTTTCATGTCGAGAGAAGCAAACCTGAAGCAAACAAAAATATGGTAGAGTTTGAAATATTAAAGTCTGAAGAAAGTTCAGTACTGACCAAAATAAACAGAGAGTAAGCAGCAGTATGGGATGTGATGTTAGTAGAGATACTGAGAGCTTTCGAATATTTTAACATCGACAAGATTGCTACGGAAATAATAAATACGACAGTGGAGATATACCGAAAAATTTAAGTACGTCCATCTTTATAATACTGCCTAAGAAACAGAGTGCAAAGGAATACGAGCTCTATAAGACAATCAATATAATGAGCCACATATCTAAGCTTATCATCCGGATTTTATCCAAGACTTGAAGAGATCAGTATTGAAGTTGTTCAAAAAAGCAACCACCGTTCCACAAAGTGGCAGTTCTTCGAAAAAGATGTCTGAGTAGAACTTTCTTTTTATATTTGAAGCAAGGAGGAAATGGGAATTGTTCGTTCTGGAATTTAATATCATACTGTGCCTTAGCAAGATTTTCTTTCTTTTATTAGTGAACTCAACCTGGAGAAAACGTTATTAAAGCGAGACTGAATAATGACATGCCTAACAAGATTTTCGTATGCTAAAGCGGAAATAGCAGTACTATCA
Organism: Acanthosepion pharaonis; assembly: GCA_903632075.3. NCBI lineage: Eukaryota > Metazoa > Mollusca > Cephalopoda > Sepiida > Sepiidae > Acanthosepion > Acanthosepion pharaonis. The sequence continues at coordinate 21,336 of CAHIKZ030000965.1, forward strand.
ATATTGTCAAATAGAAATACTGACTAGAGAAAATGGAAACAAACATTACACATATTTAAGTTCAGAAAATGACAATTGAAGTTTCTACTATAAAAGATTTAAAACAGCTAACCTTATCATCAAAAATAACAAGACACCAGCAAAATCAAAATTACAACGAACGAACATTATTTATAAGTTCAAATGCCCTTTAAGTAACTGTGTTCCTGATCAAACCGAATTAATAAATAATTACATCGGTCACACTACTACATGACTATCCAGACACCTTACGTTACATCTATCCGAACCACAGCTTCATTAGAACCCCATTTAAACACATACACAAACTTACCAGACTCCATCTGAAACATACTAGTAGAAAATAGAAACAAAATAATCTCATCCACATGTAAAAAAAAAAGATAAATAAAAGTAAAACAATAATGGAAGCATTAATAATAAAAAAAGAAAAAGCCAACACTCAATAATATTTACTACGAACACGGCCACAGTGTGCTGACTGTGTTCGGAAAATAAAACATCCCTATGACTCTAGAAACATACACACAACCCAGTTAAAAAGCAAAAGTAAAATCATCCTTGATAATAACTAAAAGTATTGCCGAAAGCGCTCGGAATTAAAGAACATTTGGACAGTTTCTACCGGCTCTGTGTCCAGAAAAGAAAATACTTGTTCGAACACAAGAAAAATTTAATAAAACCTTAATCGCAGTATTTTGTCTGGCGTCTTTAGCGAAATATATATATATATATATATATATATATATATATATATATATATATATATATATTTCCTAAAAAATTTCGCTTGAGGATGAAACAGAGCTTGATACTTTAATTCTATTTAAACTTAATAATTATATTGAAGATTTTGGCTCTTGTTTATGAAACATGAGAACTCTTATGTAGCGAAAGAATCATATTTTAAAAAAATAATAATTATATTGTATATATATATATATATATATATATATATATATATATAAAGAAAGAACAGTAAGATATATAATCCGGTGTTCTTATAGATATTTTTTATTTTTACGAAATAGTGCTCAATGTAAATTTACAGAGCATTAATATTATAAATTAATTGATTTAAAATATGTTTTTTTTTCGCTATACAGTTCTAACCATGTTTCAAAAATGGAAGCTAAATTAAAGACATTAGTTCCATTTCATCCTCAAGCGAATTTTGGTGTAACTTATTTTTAAAATTACTGGGTTTTAAGGCACAGTAAAAAATCATAATTCACGTTTCCAAGGATACAGAGAAACCCATTCATACAGACAAGGGGTGTTTGCGTGTTCATTATCGCTGTATTTTGTTGTATCAGTTATTAGTTACGTTTTGGTAGGGGTAGGGATGTATTTTTCCATGAATTCTGACATCCGTTAAATGCATGTCGTCTGGATTTTTTTTAAATTTATTGTTAACGGCAAAAAATCTAACGGCATTTTTTTCTATTTGTATACTTGAAGATTTTTGGGGGTGTTTAGGTTAGAATACGTTTTATTTAACTACGATTTTTAAAAAAATTCACTTTTAATTTTTAATGTACTATATTTCTTTTTAAAACAAGTAAATGTATTAGAATCACTTACAGTATGTAAAATTATTTTCACATCAAGTATAAGTATGTATATTACTAGGTCACAATTTTTTTTTAAAATTATATTTAAATATTATTTAAGTAAAATTGATGACAATGACGGCAAAAATAGCTAATTTCTCTGATATACATATATATATATATATATATATATATATATATATATATATATATATATATATATCCTAAATGTTTCTGTCATCCCATGCACATTAGAAAAAAGCCTTGGGGGTTATCTTCACATAACTTGACACTTTTACCAGGAAGTTATCGGGTGGCAATCTCAAACGCTATAAAAACGAGACACTTCCTGTCTTTCTATCTCTTTTCTTTCTTTCCCGTCCGGCATGCTATTGCGAAGACACCAACGCTACCTGATTCCCGAGCATGGAGATATATATTTCCCTCAAAAACTTAACGTTTTCACACCCACCCACATAGACACACACGCGTGTATCACCCACATAATTCATAACTTGTAATGTTTTCCTTCTTTTGCTTGCACATTCGTATCGCCTTGTTGAAATTGTCTTCCGTTTCCTTACGTCCGTCATTTTACTTGTGCAAAATGCTGTTTCCACTGCTTTTAGTCTAACTAGATGCAGTGTCACAACACCCTTTTACCTTGAGAATGCGATTTTGCAGTCGTGGACCAAATATGAGACCGGATTTATTCAATTTCAATAAAATAAAAAAAATCCTGTAATGAGTGCTTCTTTGGAACATTGGCAATGGGTATTCGTGCGAAACGAATCTCGCAAACTCTCGTGGCAGCAACGCGCTCTTGTGAATTATTATCATTGCTCCATTGAAATGTAGTTTCATTCGAGAAAATGCAAAAGCGGGAGGTTTTAATGAAGTTATTAAGATTTTCTTCAAAAAATACTGTTTTTCCCCCAAGTGAGTTCTAATAAAGAAGAAAAAATAAACCATCCCTGGAAAATTCATCAAATAAAGGAAATTCTGTGGGCAAAATGAAAGGAAACACATTCAGACACATAGGCTTACGTTAACGCCCCTCACACCTAAATGCGCACACACTAATTAGGGGAGCGTACATTATTAATATTTAATATCATCGAATAACGCCTTAAATATTGTTATATATTTTCTTTAAAATGATATCCGTTTGGGTACACTTGGTAGACGAAATCAAAAGGAAATCATATCTGGTTACTGAGGATCTGCTATCCAAGCAACACTTTTCCGTTGCACTTAGATTGGCGGGTGTCAGGAAGACATTCTAACGTCTGCAGCATGAGCGGAAGACAACAAGCATTTTCTGGAAGATCCACTTTTAAACTTTATACATATGTCGTAATGAAGATCACGTGCATTAAAAAAGGTCTTATGCCACCTTTTCCGTTCGATTAGAGGAAAATGAAAAATGAAGTTATATATATATATATATATTCTGTTTATTCGTTATTTTAATAGATACAATTTATTTAGGTAAATGGTCTGTTTTTTAAATAAAAAGTATTATTAGTTTATTAAAAACAGTATTTACTTAAATATTTTGTATCTATTAAAATGGCATATAAACAGAAAATATATTAAATAATTGTCGCGCTTAATCCATTTCATAATAAATATATATATATATATATATATATATATATATATATATATATATATATATATGAGATAACGATACCTATTTTTTGTATATGAAGAACATTCTTGGGGAAATTCTATGAAAAAGTGGACTAAATTTGTTAAATTTATTTACATAGGGAAGAATAGAGGCACCAATTTTGAGCGTCATATTTTTATAAATATCACATTTATAAAATACCAGAATTGACCAAACCATAATATGTTTTAACCCTAGATCGGAATTTATCCACAAATCGAAACTTCTGTCACATGATATTTTTAATACATATTAAGTATGTAAGTAGTAAAAATATACAAATTTTAGTAAACTGCCTAACTAATCTGCTAATGTCATCAAAATGGGCAATTTTAAAGATGTTAACAAATCGAGCAACTTTCAAACAGTAATACTAAAATTCCTCTAACAGGAATCAATTTGTTTGCTGCAGAGAA
>CAHIKZ030000965.1:27500-202500 GCA_903632075.3 Acanthosepion pharaonis
GGAATTTGAGCCATCTGAAGAACAAGTTTATATTAACAGAAGAAAAGAACTTGCCAGTGTTTCATTTGACAGAAAATTAAAATTGAAGCATTCTGAGTTTAGCCTGGATGTATTCTGGTTGCTGGTTAAAAGGAATATCCTGCAATTACCCAGAAAGCACTCCGCCTTCTTATGCAGTTTTCAACATCCTCCTTGTGTGAATTTGGATTTTTAGCTCTGACAAACATCAAGCACAAGAAGCGAGAACAATTGCTGTCTGTGGAAGATGAACTTTGTGTGTGTCTGTGAAAAACACGACCCAATATTAAAGATTTGTACAAGAAACATCAGGCTCAAGTTTCTCATTGAATTTTTAATGAAAATAAATGTAATCCATTTAAACTGAAGTTTTTTAATACATGTGTAAAAACCGTAGAAGCAAGATTAAAATTGCATATGGACGTATACAATATTTTTACAGTTTGTCTTTGTATTTTTTTGTAAATAAATCTGAAGATGAGTATTTTTATTTTATTTTAATAATTGAAAGTTTTTTTTGCATAAGACAATTAATTTATTGCAGGGGTTCCCCGAGCCACTGGAATGTTTCCTTGTGGTTCCGCAACAGCAAAAAGGTTGAAAACCACTGACTTAAAGGAACAACTCTACAACTTTTTTTGGCATATCCAAATTGCTATTATGACGACTCGCTCGTTGTGAGACTATTATTAAAACCTACGAAACGCGGAGAGTGAAACCGCAATTAAGGAGATACAACTGGATTGAATCAAAACTAATGTGAAAACGTTCAACTTTGAATATCAAACGTGTCGAGTTCGCAAAAGAGGTGATTCTAAGGAAGTTTTATTATCTTGTAAGACGATCTATGCTTTTAAGCAAGACATTTTACTATTAGTTCAGCAGTTACTGGATTTCGAATTGACAACTAAACAGCGACATCATCATCACAATTATGATTATTATTGAGTGTGATAGCAATAGACCAACAAATATTCGAATCTCAATTTATCCATCATCACCCCCAGTTTGATTATCGTATACAATAATATATATTGCAGCCAAATAGACATGTCTGATGGGCAAACGCATAAAATTTGGATTGAGATGGAACCAAAGTGCCAACTACACACAACCAGTGGACTGAGTTGGCATATTTTCATCATGATTCGAGAACTCTTCGGATTATACGACCAATTCCAAAGAGTAGAGTCCTTTTTAAGTATTCAATTTTGACACTGACTTCAATATTCTCTAGCCTCTTCGGGAGTTCTGTACTTATGATCCCCAGAATATCAGCAACAATGGGGATGGCATCCGGTTTTTTTTATTGATCACAATGAACAGGGATGGAATTAATATTATTATTATTATTATTATTTTATTTCCTTTGATTTCTAGTGTATACTCATTTCTTTCCGGGTCCCAACCAGAGACCTAATAGAGAAAAAACTCACACACATTTTACATATATAAATCCCTTCGTGGGGTGTGAGCTGTACTTGTGAGTATAACTTTTTTGTATTTCTTTAAGGCTCGAGACCGAGGCTTAGAGTTATTCAGATTGCTAAATAACGCGTTCTCTCCCAGAAACTGTAACTAAGGTTCGCTCAGCATAGCTGTAGTATAAACCACAGGTGGGCTCTGTAGGTGTTGAACAAACACAAATGTGCTTGAGCAGGCATTTGCAATGGAGATTAGTTAGCCGCCTTAGTAGACTGGCATACTCGGATACGAGTGGCTGCACCATTTAGATTATTATTATTATTATTATTATTATTATTATTATTATTATTTATTTCCTTTGATTTCTAGTGTTTATACATTTCTTTCTGGGTCCTGCCCAAAGATCTGGGGTTAGAAATGGCATCATGACATTTTCCACTGACCAACTAACGTAACTTCTATGCTAATAGTTTATTCTCTCGCACTTCTCGCTTGTGGAACTATCTTCCAGTTTCTTGCTTTCTTTTATCAATATTGATCTTCAAAAATTTAAATGCAACGTCAATCGTTATCTTCTGTCTTCTTAATTTCTACTCTTTTATTGTTCTCTCTCCTTAATAAGGTTTTCTTTTTCTTATATACTTTCACACTCAGTAACCCCTTGCGCCTTAATGGATCTAATGCCTTGCTTGGGATGAAATGATTTTTAAAAACATCTCCATCTGCGAAAAATTGATGGTCGATTTATGAATGGAGTCTTGTTTTCAATTTATTGAGCGTAGTAGCCGGTGTTTAGCACAGCTTATATCGATCATTATTCAAATGAATATTTAGATTCAATCCTGAGGCTCTATCATTAAGGCCTTTTCTTCTTTTCTGTATTCATACATTCTCTACATCCCTTTGTCTAGTGTATTACTTTTAGGCGGCTAATAGACGGAGCTTATTAACACAAGCCCATTTATTAATTTCATACTTTTTTACCCTTTTATTATCCTCTCGCTTATTTCCCCACCCCCGTTTATTAGAGCATTGTCCTGATGGGACAAAACCCCTTTCGTCAGTTTTCTTGGGCGTTTTGTCTTGGTAGCCTTTCGTAACTGCTTCAACAAGTTGGCATAGTACTCCCCGTTGATGGTGTTACCATTTTGAAGATAGTCAATAAACACAATACCTTTTGCATAAAAAAACTTCCCTGCAGATGAAATGACCTTGGCCTTCTTTGGAGCAGGTGAGGAGGGTTGTTTCCACTGCATGGATTGTCTCTTTACCTCGGGCTCAAAGTGATGAACCCAACACTCATCCTGGGTTAAGAAATATTCAAGGAAACCAACTGGATCTGCGACAAATAATGTCAGATTTTCCCGTGATGTGTTCAGCCTGGTGCACTTTTGATCAGATTCTAGACGACGTGGCACCCACCGAGCAGAAAGCGTCATCATGCTAAGTTCATTGTGCAGAATCTTCTCAACTCTCTCACAGGTTATGCTAATAATATTGGCTATTTGATTTATAGTCAATCGCCTGTCATCCATCACCATGCGGTGAATAGGATCAACGTTTTCCTCGGTAGTGGCAGCTGTAGAACGTCCAGACCTTGGGTCACCTTCAAGACTCACCCTTCCACTCCTAAATTCAGCTGCCCACTTGCATTGTTAATAAAGCTCAAGCGTCATCCTCTAATGTAACAACTATGTCAGGATGAATGTCCTTGCGGGCTACACCCTTTTTCTGTAGATACTTGATGCCAAATTTTGTCCATTTTCTAGAGAAGTCGCTGCTAATAACTTTTGAAGTCTTCTTTGAACTGTCAGTTATCAGTTTACCTGGAAATAAATTTAGTTATTAATAAGAAGAGTGAAATTAATGCATGCAAGATTTCACAGTTATCTTTTTGACTTCATTTTCTTTCATCTTGTTTCTGCTTAGTTCTACTACGTATAATAGTCTTAACAGGAGTAGATAGGTTCGCTTATCGCCCAGTTTCCACTCCTCCTCCGTATTTTGAACAGGCGTAGAGGTTTATTTCATGTTCCCTGTTTAAGAATGGGTTTCGGTTCCTTCTCCTGAAGTCTTCTCATTCTTTTCCACTCCTAATAACCACTTGTATCTTAGTGGCATTATCGTCTTGCATTGGGTGAATTGTTTAAAAATAATGTTTGCATTTTTTCGATTAAACATTTGTTTCATTTTGAATACATTTTTTTTCATCTTATTTTTGTTGTCTGAGTACTACTACATAATTTCTAAAGAAGTGATGGACTTTTATTTTATTAATTCGACAGATTTCATTACTTACGTTACATATAATATAATAATAATAATGATATTATTAAATTTAATTGATTTATTTAATTGATTTATTTAGTTGATTTATTTAATTGGTTTAAATTTAATTGATTTCATTAATTTATTTAATTGATTTATTTAATTGATTTATTATTAATAATTTTAATTGATTTATCTTTCAGTTTATTGTGTTGTGCTTTATTGCACCACAATCACCACACTGTGGTCGTTCTTGCACATTTAACGAGCCATCAAGTAAGGCAAAATCATTCGGAAAGAAAAGAAGCTTCTGACAAAATTTACATCCTCTGTCCTTTGGAGCCCGTCTAGCAGGGACGATGTCTTAAAGAATTGGCTACGGATAATTTTAAATAATACGAATCTTGTGATAAAAAGCAAAAATAATAAAAGCAGATAAAATAAATAAAATTAACGCTTATATTTTCTCCTTATTTTTGTTGTGTACTACTATGTATAATAATCTTCAGTTGTCTGAATTTCTTCCATAAATTAATTATTATATCTTTTTGACTACATTTTCTTTCATCTTGTTTTTGCTGCCTATTTTGTAAGGGACGAACAATAATAACTTTTAAGTTGCTCAAATAAATAAATAAATAAAATACTGTCATTATTAATTTTATACAAAATTCAAGCAATTATCTCTAATGTAATCAATCCTGACCTGACATCTCAACATTAGTCACATTCTCGACGACGTAATATGCCCGCCTATTTTCTACAAATATTTTGAGGGAAATTGTTCTGGTGAGCCTTCGATGATGTCTCGTCTACACGATTTCAAGCGTACAACTAGATTGGCAACTAGGTCTCACTGTTTTACTGATTAACTAGCTAGATGCAACCGTATGTTCTATTCTAATAATTTCTTTTCTCGTACATCTCGCCTGTGGAACTTCCTTTGGATTTCTTACTTCCCTGACATCTACAATCTTCAAAATTTAAATTGCAACGCTAATCGCTATCTTCTATTCTTTTATTGTCCTTTCCCTTCACTAAAGTCTTCTCACTCTCTTTCACTCCCAGTAACTCCCTCGCGTCTTAGTGGCAATATCGCCTTGCTTGGGGTAAAATGATTGAAGAAAAATCTCTCTCTCTCTCTCTCTCTCTCTCTCTCTCTCTCTCTCTCTCTCTCTCTCTCGATTTTCACCCCTCTCTACACTTCTCTCCCCCCTCCTCTATTAATATTTCTCTCTTAATTGTCATCAACATTTTTGCCACGGATTTTTTGACCCTCAAAAATATGAACTGTTTTCCATAATTTTTTAAGTCGGCTTTCTTTTCTTTTAATTATTATGTTTTAACAAGTTTCACCAGCTTGGTAGCGGATGTGTAAGTTCAGATTTCTCATTCTGCTATCTCAAGTGCAGTCTTTCAGGCTTCTTGTGGTTATCTGTCGTCGTCAACGTATTTTTTTTTATTCTTTACCTACGAGTGTTATCTAAGATTCTTTTCCGGCGAAAATTAGGATGAGACATTTTTGCAGTCTGATAATTTGTCACAAATTTGACCTAGCACTGTTACTTCCGGTACGGAAATGTTGTTATCGGCTGAGAAAATACACCTGTGATTCTCTCCTTCCGATGAACTTGTATATATTTCAGATGATAATATTTACAGCTACAGTACGTTCAACATTGGAAAGGTAAGTTAATTTTTTCATGTCGATTAACGGTAGCTATAGTTGAATGGTTACGTATATGCTCTACTTCTAATATTAAGCTGATGAGACTCGTTGACACATTATTAAACGGAAAGAACAATGATTTTAAAATCATGAATAGGATCGTTTTGGGTTTTTAGTTTCCTTCTTTTTTTTTTTTTTTTTTTTCTAAAATCTAACATCTATAATTTTCAAGTACGAAAGCGTAAAAAGAAAAAAAATAAGATGATTTCTGTCTGAATTTCTGGGATGAGGAGTTTTATCATTATTTACACTATTTATATTCGGACTATTGTCCTCATCTTTGTTGTTATCACAACGTTTCGGCTGTTTTGGCCTCCGGCCTTCAGATTAGGTTTATGGCTCCAAGATCACTACAAATTTGTAAATAGTTCCTGAATTTGGTGAAACGGTCGAAACGTTATGGTAACAACAGCAAAGATGAGGACAATAGTCCAAATATAAATAATGCAAATAAATAAGATGATTCTCCCTTTTCTTTTTCTTGCTGAGAAGAAACTCGATTCATGGTGTTAATTTGTGGTCAGATTTTAACCACAATTTGATCTTCAAAAATTAAAGCATTTCAACCTTCCTCTCGAACGGTCAGTCTTGTATATCTTTTTAGTTGTGTTCAGTGGAGTAGTTTTTGCCGCCCCTCGCCAGAAGAAATACAATATTACAATGCGCATTAACCCCTTGAAGTCTCTTTCTTTCTCTCTCTCTCTCTATATATATATATATATATATATATATATATATATATATATATATATATATATATATATATATATATATATATATATATATATATATGCTCTGTAAATTTACATTGAACACTATTTTGTAAAAATAAAAATATCTATAAGAACACCGGATTATATATCTTACTGTTTTTTTTATATTATATATATATATATATATATATATATATATATATATATATATATATATATATATATATATATATATATATATATATATGTATGTATGTATGCATATATATGCATATATAGTCACTGACGAAATTATTTGTACACCCATCAGTTTTAATATTTTTATTCATTTCTCAGAATCTAATGCCCGTATGATGCCAGTTTTTTTTCCGTGTTTCTGTTAATGTGGTATTTGTAAGTCTTCACTGATAAATTATGAAATAAAAGTACAATTGTGTTTATTTATTTTTTTAAATAAAACTGGGGATATGTTTAAAAAAAAGATGTTACTTCTTTTTTTCTAAATCTGGAAAAGTTTAAAAACTTTTTACCATATTAAAAGGAAAATTACATGTTTTTGTTTATATATATAAATTTAAATATAAAAAGAAAAACAAAAAAAACACATCGCACTTTTAATTAATAATTTATCAGGTTTTTTTTATATTTATTTCAATTCTAACAAGTGAGCAGTCATAAATTAAATACCACATTAACAGAAACACGTTTTTGTTTTAACAATGTAAAAACATGTAAAATCTCTTCTTCCTTATCGCTGCTTTTTTGCAAAAATTATTGAAATTATGCTACTGTTTTGTTTTTGTTTTGTTTTTTTCTGAAAACTCACCGCGGGCCATAAGTGCCGCCCGGGGCGGACCGCCCACCCTTGCTATGCCACCGGTTGTGTTCAAGAATGTTCAGATCAATGAAATTGTCAAACTTTTACAGCTTTAGCCAGAGAAAAGGTTAATGTTGTCAAAAGCTCGAGAGAAAAAAAAAAAGAAAACTAGCAATATAAAACCTGAAGTCATTTTTGTTAGTCCCACACCAGAGGAAAATTTTTATCACAAGATGGAATTGATGTTTAGCTTATTTCTTTTCTCTTCCCGCTCATTATTAATGGTTCTGTTCCTAATTCTTCCAAACCTAGTAACCCCTTGTGTCTTAGCGGCTTTACTGCCTTGTATGGGGTGAAACGCATACAAAAAGTGCGTTGACAAGTTTTCTGAAAGATTCAAATTTATAAATGATCAGGAATACATTTTGAAATTTAAAAGAAAAATTTTTATGATTCAAAAATGATCATCAATCCTCCCTCTATGTGCGTATTATGCGGATGTGTTACGCCATTGATTTTTTCCTCTCTTATTATTTGTTTACTTAATCTAATTCTGTGTGTTTTGTGTTCTCCGATTTTTGCACATGCGCAGTTCAGTTAATTATCCTCAATATCTCGAATATTCACTAATTCTTCAAAATCAGGCACAAATTGATAAATATACGACGTGTACAAAATTAATTTAGATAAAAGTACAAGGAAAGAAAATTTGAAGACAATTTAAATATCAGGGAAATGTTTTAATAGAGGACAGAAACTGCCTTTCTGAAATCCGAAAACGAATCGGGATAGTGAAAAATGAGTTCCAGAAGCAAAGCAAAATATTAAGAAACAGGAAAATTTTGTTGGACCGAACATGTGAGCAACGACGAAGTGTTAAAGAAAATGGAAACAAGAAGCATACATTATACTTAACATCAGAAAGAGACAGTTGAAATTTCTAGGGCGCATAATGAGAAAAGAAGGCTTGGAACATTTGATACTCGCAAGAAATACTGGAGGCAAGTGGGACAGCGGAAAACAACGCATAACTTATCTAGTAAGCTTGAGTAAATGTATGGCACGACATGGTTTAGGAAAGATAACAAAACAACATTTATTAAGAGCTACAAAGTACTCGAAATTGTTGAGATCCTTTTTCGCCAACATCCTAACATTTATGTAAGCTGTTCATGTATCTTTTTTATGTAACTCGTTTCTCGATATTAAGGGCAAGGTTGATTTAATAAGTATGTCAAGATTTTCATCGACCCTGGGTATTACGTATATAATGACATAGCAAATTTTGCCAACAGGGGAAATGAAAAAAGAAATGAATTGATAATTTATTTCTGGGTTCGCCTTATCTGAACTCGTTCGAAGTGAGCAAGAATATTGACATAACTGTTATCGACGCGGAAAATGTAATCGGCAGGCCGAGTTCAAATTCCAGCCGAGACTGTTTCGTTCACTTTGCGCTAATTCCCTTGCAAGAGGCATGAATCCATCTCTTCCCTTTTCCTCCCAGAAGGTATGTATGAGCAAAATAATAGAACGGATTGGGCTCTATCTTCGGTTGGAGGCTAGTCTAGAAGAAATGCAACTGAATTTAAAGCCAGTGACAATGTAATGGGACCAACTATTTTTCCAAAGAACAATTATAGTGATTTACAATTTATAGATATTAAAAGAAATAGGAATGTGCATTTCGTCCAACAAAAGAACTTCTTCCAACTAAATAATGTATTTTATTTATTTTTTATACTATTGTTCGTCCAATACAAGGCCTAAGAGTCACTCAAAGTAGAAGGTTACTAAATGAGTATTTTAAAGGCGTAAAAGTAGGAAGTAAGAAGTGTATATTATGTGGATATGTAGGATGGATAAAGGTTGAGCCTAGATTTGAAGAGGTTGAAGATAGTAGTGATCGGTGAAGTATCGTTTCGGGAGTCTGCTTCACAAAGTAAGAGTTCTTGGAAAGAAGCTGTTTGAGTAAAACTTCCTCCTTACGAATGGAATACGAAGGTATTATTGATTGGGTTATATATATATATATATATATATATATATATATATATATATATATATGGGGGAGGGAATGAAATATAAGAAAAAACGTCAGTTATAATTACAGATCAAGAGAAACGCTGAAAATTCAGGAACGCTTAACTTTAAATTCTAATTTTAAAATTCTGGCGTCTAACGTGTTTATTTATACTGATGTGCTTATTTTATTTGTTTATTTATACAGATGTTATTACTGCTTATTTTTTGTGCGACTATCACTGCTGTCACGTCGACAGGTAAGTACATCTACATTTCAACGTTCTTCTTCTTTTTCTACTTCTTCTATGTCTGGCATCCATTCACACAAGCTCGCTCGCCCTGTAGGTGGCTTGCTGGCTTCACTTCTGTTACCCTCAATATGCCCCGTGAGGATTGAATTTGCCAAGCCCTCCTTCCGCATTATATGGCCAAGAAATCTGCTGTCTCTTCCTGATTCTGAGCATAAGTGTTCTTTTTGTCGCCATTTCCTTTAAGACTTCCTCGTTACTTACTCGCTAGGTCATTCTTAGTATCCTTCCTCGCAACAATTGTTTAGACTAGTGATATCATTTGATTATTAATAACCTGAATGAATCTTGAAATAACACATCTCATTACTTTTTCTTTATTGGTATAGAATACCACCCTAGAATACCCAAACTTTATGATCTCTCTAAAACCTACAAAGCAGACATTCCGATGCGCCACCATTATATCAGACATTGGTAGCGCTCCCCACAAACATGACAAAAATTCTTACATTTCTTCTTGTAACAATCAGTCCATCACATTTTTTTTAAATTTAAGCAATCTGGTTGAAAAATTCAGTGGAATAATATGACAGATAACTCGTGGCTAGTTTAGATATTTAATATCTTTACACCAACATTCTAATTAAAAAATGTTTAAAAAAAAAATCTAACACAATCAAAAATAAACCTCATCCTACCAATAGCTGAAATCATAAAAATATGCTGACTCGTCATCAATCAATGCTATTTTACCTTTAACAATAATTTTTATAAACACAAATTTGTTTTACGAATAGGTTTCCTTCTGAATGGGTTTTTAACGTGTATTTTCTAAATAAATTTATTGAATCTAATCCATTCCAGAGTATTTTACCTAAACGACCAACACAGTTCTATTAATATATCCCCGTAAAACTAAAGAAATTTCGATATATATCAAGATCACCACAACGTTTATCCATTTTCAAGAACCATATATACGTCAGCATTACGCGTCCGTCCTCGACAATGTCTAATTGTTCTAGAATACGTTTTGATATACCATCTGCAGAATGATTTTCTGGAATAAAGAATCTCCAAAAATTCTCAAATATTTCTTCAGTCAACACGTAACGTAAAAAATGACCATTTGAGTTTGTTCCAAAACATCTGTTGTACCATCAATGGTACCAATGTTGTACTATCAATGCTTCATCCATATAGACCGTGAACAAAGTTCATGAAAATTTGCAACCTTTAAAAAGCTAACTTACTGAAATTCAGTCAACATCATATTCAGATCAAACTATTGCAGAAACAACATGAATTTTACAATACCTGAATGATGATAATTTGATGTTTTGATTAGACCTTTTTTATCAGATTATGCCTCATGTTGAAGTAATTTACAATCAAATGCAATCTCGAGAAATCAGTGTGTTTAAAGTCAATGAATATATAACAGATTTCAAAACTGCTATTTTAGAAATAAGAAACTCGAAATACTGTGAAAATCTTTCAAAGACACTCATGGTAGAAGCAAAAGAAATGTGTGACTACACATATGTTATTCTTCTCCAATTGTTCAACAAGAAAAGCTTCACTAATTTTAAGAATGTACTGCCTACAGAAGAGATAGTACTGACCACTGAAACATATCACATGATTGACAAAGAAAAGCTTGAAACTGAAGTAAAAGTATTCTATTGTTGATTCGATATGCATGAATATTACAAATTAATTGAACTCTTGAAATTCACCATGGAAAAGAATCTAGATGAAGTTCTTAGTGAAATTATGAAACTGATAAAATCCTCTTGACAATTCCTATGACTACATCAGAGTCAGAACGCTGCTTTTCAACACTGAAAGGAAGAAAAACTTTTCTAAGGAGCACTATGAATCCTGAAAGACTAAATGCACTTGCAGTGATTTCAATGGGGAAAAATATCCTCAGCAGTCATCCAGGGATCAAGGAGAAAATTATTAACCTTTTTGCTTAAAGTAAATTTAAAGAAGAATATAGTTCATTTTTAAATGAAAGGATCAAACTTGAACTGTAACAATTTATAAGTAAAATATAATTTTTTTCGTTTAGGATTTACACGCTATTTTTTCTTTCAACTATTTTTCGACTTGTAAATATCTCGATCATTTATTTTGAGGAATTTTAGTTATTTCTCTTAGTTTTTAAACTAATTCTTTCCGGTAAGGATATTTTTTTTTTTTTTTTGGCGGGTGGGGGGAGTTAACTTATTTAAAATTTACACGTGTTTTTTTTTAACTAGTATTTAACATGTAAATAGCTTGATTAATTTATTTTTAAGCGATTTTAGTTAAATGTTTTCTCTTAGTTTTTAAAGTTGTAAATAGTCTGTCATTTTAATCACTCTATTGTAAACGTTTTATTAAGTGTAGTTTAGAAAAGAAAAGAAGAATAAAAAAGTAAAAAGAAAAGAAAGACCGAACAAATAAGTTAGTTAAAAGGGGAGGTAGAGAAAGAACAAGTCGCAAGACGAGCCAATATAATAAATCGTTTGTTTTTTGGGGTTTTTTGTGTATATATGTGTGTGTGTGTGTGTGTGTGTGTGTGTGTGTGTGTGTGTGTGTGTGTGTGTGTTGTGTGTATATATATATATATATATATATATATATATATATGTGTGTGTGTGTGTGTGTGTGTGTGTGTGTGTGTGTGTGTGTGTGTGTGTGTGTTTATTGGTTTGTTTTCTTCTATTCTTCCAAAAAACACCCATTCTTGACCGCATGTAGGAAGATCAATACAACTATGCATACCTAACCTATAACTTCGAATAGCCCAAGTGAAGTCTTGATTGGTTGTTGTCTACTGGGGCAACTTATATAATTCACGTCCTAAAGCTAGTGGCAAAAGTTTTGTTCTAGGTGCGGGCCGAATACTGATCATATTCGGTCGGGTCGCCCATCGAAGAAGTCTGTTGTTTATTTAGACCCGAAACTTCTAGTGACATGGGAGCAACGACACCTACGACGCATCTAGATTCAGCACTTAAAGGTGTATTTTAATAATAATAATAATAATCAAGTTTATCTATAAATTTCCTTTTTATGTTTGTTTCGTTTTACACATTAAAATAATGACTAAAATTCTTCTCACTAATTATAGTCACGAGCTGCCACTGTTCCTCTCTATCACCATCACACTCTTTTTTTTCTATTTTTAATCTCTCTCTCCCTCTTTTTCTCTCTCTCTCTCTCTCTCTCTCTCTCTCTCTGTATATATATATATATATATATATTCACATTTTTGTATATGATCATTTATGTGATTTTCTTGCCTACAGCAGTTATATTCTTAAATTATTATTTTTATATTAATTTTTGATAATATTATCTTTATTATTTTATTATTATTATCAATATTTTATACTTCTTCTCTCTCTCTCTCTCTATATATATATATATATATATATATATATATATATATATATACAAATTTTAAGTTCTTTAAATTGGTTCTTTATTTATTAATTTATTTAATTATTCAATTAATATTTTTATATATTTTTAATATATTTTAAATTTTTATTTTATTTGGCTTACTTTATTTTATTCATGTCAATTATTATTATTACTAATTTGAAATTATGACGATTATAATACGATGATGATTTCCTTTGCTGTCGAAAATGACAACTATTAATGTATCTATTTTAAGTCTGATCACCCCCATTCTTACTCTGTATATCAACTTTTTCAGACCTTAAAAAATCATTTCTAGGTTACCCTATCGGCTCATGGTTAATTCTTCCTTTTTTCCTTTCTTTTCTTTCCTTCTCTCTCACTCTCTCTCTCTCTCTCTTTCTCTCTCTCCACTTCTCCTCTCTTCCCCCTCTCTCTTTCTTTCTTCCCATCAATTTTTCTTAAAGCTTATTTTGAAATTTTTCTTTTTCTTTCTTCCTCTTTAAATATAAGGACAAATTGATTCCATTTATTAAAAAACTTCGGTCTGAATAAACGAATATCTGAATATATTCAAGAAATAAATTATAACCGAATGGATTTTTAAGAATCGTTTGTACTTACTATATATATATATATATATATATATATATATATATATATATATATATCTTACAAAAACCCAATACTGATCCTCTATATATACACCCCAAGTGTAATCTTCCTCCATCAATAATTAAACATATACCTTCATCTGTCGAAAAAAGAATAAGCACTAATTCAGCAAATGATAAATGTTTTATGAACAATTTCTATGATAAAGCTTTAAAGGATAGTGGCTATAAATGCCCAAAGATTATTTATGTAAAAAGTTAATAATCAAAACAAAGAAAAAATAGAAATAGAAAAATCATTTGGTATAACACCCCGCCCCATTCAACTAAATGGTTATAAGTAAACTAGGACAAAAATCCCTTGCATTAATCGAAAAACATTTTTCTAGAAAGAGTAAACTCAGAAAATCTTTTAATAAAATACCTTGATATAAGTTAGAGTTGTACTGAGAACTTAGAAAGGATTATTAAGAAACATAATGCCAAAGTCATGAATAAATACTTATAACAAAATCTAAGAAATATAGATCCTGAAATAGAAATAAACAAAAATAAAGAAAAACTATATAACTGTAGAAATCCTGATAACTGTCCTTTGAATAATAAATGCCATATAAAATCTGTAGCTTATCAGTGTAATTTCTCATCTATTGAAAATCCTAATGATGTTAGAGTTTATGTAGGATGTACAAAGAATGAAAATAAATTAAGATAGAACCAACACCAAAGTTCCTTTAATAATACTAAATACCGCAGCCAGACATCCTTATCTAAATATTTCTGGTATTTAAAAGAAACCAATAAAACACCAACAGTAAAATGGAAATTTATTAAAAAAAAACAAGAGCTTGTAGATTTTAAAATAATCCCTGTTCTTTGTGCATACATGAAAATTTAGATATTAAGTTTCTGAAAAATAAAAATTTATTAAATTAAAGAAATGAAATAGCGAGTTTTTGTAGACATTGTCAATTTTTTTCTTTGTGTAATAGCTAATTTTTAAAAAAAAATGAAACTAACATATTTATATTTGAATAAAATTGTTTATAAATACATAATTAGATTCTAATATATTAATTCTAACATTATCATATATGTACTCATTTAGTAAATAAATTAAATATAATATCTTAAGTCGGTACAAATAAAAGTATAAATATTAAAAATATGGCTAATTAACATTTGAATGTCGCTTTTGAAAAAATCCTAATTGAAATTTATAAAAATAAAAATTAAATAAAAAAAATAATAATAATTAAAAATAAGAATGCCAAATATATTGCTATTGAAACCCAGACGATGTGTTGGAACCACAAATTTCTACTTGGAAAAAGGAAGTTTGTATCAATAGACAGATACCTCAGCCCCCACCTTGTCTTGACCGACTTGTTAGCTACAATACTGTTGTGAGACCGTAACATACCTACAACATGGACTCTTCCAGGACTATATAAAGTATGCGATATAACACTCTAGGAGAAGAGGAGGAAAGAGAGAGAGTATTCTAATACCGTAGTATCAGCCGCGTACGACTACCAATATTGGACACTAGCACATAGTAAGCTCCGCTTACACTTACACTATCTTTGTAATCTTTTTGTTTAATATATCTTTCTTACGTCTAATCCGTGTTCCGTGTTTTCCTTCCGTGGTCCCGACTTTGGGCCTACATCAGTGGCGACAAAGAATTCGAGAAACGCACTCACGTCGAAAACCTCAATACCTTGCCAGTCCCACATCAGTGGCGACAGAAAGATTCGAGAATTTCGTTCTCACCATATCAATAGCGACAGAGTACTCGAAAAATACACAGAAACTCCACGCGTTTCCACAGCAGTGTTGAACGAGAAATTAAGCTGGTATTACTACATTAGCGATTTAAACGCAACACCCAGCGTCTACATATAAAAAAAAATATTCCGATACCAAACAGCAGTGACGAACTAGCGATTCGATATCTACGGAATATTAAAGTCTGTCCAAATAACATTACGAGAACGATTTCTTACACACCCACACACAGAGAAAAAAAACAGTTTGTTCATAAAACAAACTGACAACACAAGAGCCGAAGTACTACTTACGACTTAAGTTTTTTTCGAAAAAAACTATCTAAAAATTTTTTATGTAACTGAGTTGAAACTCGTGCATAAAATTATTCTCCCCTCAAATTCACTGAGGCGAGTTTTCTCTTTTTTTGTACCTCTATAAAAAAATACATAATAAGTGTTGTGAAAATTTATACAATTACGTTAAAATTAACGGAACCACGGAATCTCAAAAAAGCTAAACACATAATTAGTTTAGTTTAACTAATTGTCTGTCCATATTTTTTTGTAAAAAAAAAAAAAAATCTATCAAGATTTTTTTGTGTACACGGGTTTCAAAGCAACAAAAAATCACTGTCATTTTTGTTTTTCTAAATATGGAAGGTTTTCAAAAAGTAATCGTCCAAATGCTAAAAGTACATTTGGATCAGCAACAAAAATCAGAAGAAAGACAACAACTATTTTTGGAATTACATAAATAACAAATGGAATTCCAACAAATTACGCTTCAGAATGCTGAACTACAACAGAAACAACTTAAAGAATTACTCGTAAATGCATTAAAAGGCTCAAACTCTAAAAAAGATACAATATTCTCCCAGAGTACAATCTATACTTCAATGGAAACCTTTGAATACGTACCAGAGAACGACAACACGTTCGACGCTTTTTACAGGCGCTACGAAGAGATTTTCAACGTAGACTGTGAACAATGGCCCAGTAAAAAAAAAGGTACGTCTACTATTGAGAAAACTGGGAACTACAGAACATAGTAGGTTCGTAAACTTCATACTACCCAAGAAAACCACTGACTTGGATTTTTCAGAGACTATTAAGCTCCTATCGGAATTATTCGGGCCTAACACAACCTTGTTCCACAAACGTTGGAAATGCTTGAACACAGTCAAAGACAACCAGCAAGATTTTCTAACGTTTGCAGCATCGGTAAACAATCTCTGTAATGATTTTAAAGTAGCCGAACTGACTGCCGATTTCAAGTGCTTCATTTTCGCACAAGGTCTAGTATTAGCAGAAGACGCCGAAGTCAGACGACGGGTACTGACCAAACTTGAGAACGAACAAGGATTGACTCTCCAAAAACTGGAAGAGGACTGTCAAAGAGTAATATCTGTAAAGTGTGACTCAAACACTATCGAGGAATCAGGTGTGGCTCATATTAATAAAATCAGAAGCAAGTCTACCTCCTATTCCCCTCAAAAAGACAAAAGGAAAATCTCATGTCCTAAATTCCGCAGTAACCAAAAACCAAATAGGTTAAAGAAACCGCCCGGACCATGTTACCATTGTGGTAAATGGCACTGGATGAAATTCTATCCAGTTAAGAACAAAAAATATTGCAAAAATTGCAATAAAAGTGGGCATACTTTAACTCGGTGCTGGTACGCCAACAGAACGAGAAAACCCAAAAATAAAATTAGGCAAGCTCAATCTGACAATATTATCGATAGGAATTTAAGGAAATATGTAACTGTGGATATTTTCAATAATTCCATTAAATTCCAGCTTGACTCGGGTTCCGATCTTTCAACCATTAACTGGCGTGCTTGGCGAAAATTAAACAAGCCAACCTTATTAAAAACGGATAAAACATCACAATCCGTAACTGGCGAAAAGATTAACATTTTAGGCGAGGTAATACTTACAGTAACACTAAATGGATTTACCAAAAAGCTCAAAGCCTACGTATTGAAAACTTCAGATAACCTATTTGGAACAGATTGGATAGATAAATTCAATCTTTGGGATTGCCAATGAGTACATTTTGTCGCAAGATAGAAAGTACAACGTCCAATTTGGTAAATCTCAAAAAGGAACTCAAACAACAATTTCCCCAGGTTTTTTCTGGCGGCCTGGGGAAATGTACTAAAATGAAAGCTAAGTTCAAGGTGAAGGACGGTGCACAACCGGTATTCAAAAAGAAACGGAATGTCCCTTTCGCTGCTCTAGAGCAAATCAACAAAGAGTTAGATAGACTCGAACAAGCAGGTATTCTGTCAAAAACAGATTTCAGCGAGTGGGCAGCACCTACGGTCTACGTAAAAAAAGAAGTCCAATCAAATACGAGTATGCGCAGATTTTTCTACAGGGTTAAACGATGCCTTGCAAGATAACCACTATCCTCTCCCAAGCCCTGAAGAAATTTTCAATAAACTCAATGGTAGAAAAAAAATTTTCTAAAATCGACCTCTCGGACGCATACCTTCAGATAGAGGTGGAAGAAGAAAGTTCCAAATTGCTCTGCATAAACACCCATAGAGGGTTGTACAAATGCAACAGACTGGCTTTTGGAGTAAAGGTTGCGCCTGCAATTTTCCAGCAGGTCATGGACGCCATGCTGGGCTACCTTGAAACGCAACAGCCTATTTGAATGATATACTGGTTACTAGTAAAACTACGACAGAGCACCGGAATCATATAATAAACGTATTCGAAAAGATACAAGAATACGGATTTAAGGTTAAGGAGGCAAAGTGTGACTTTTTCTTACCAGATATTAAATACTTGGGTCACATCATAAATAAAGACGGTCGTCGGCCGGATCCAGAAAGAGCCAACGCAATCAGAAACATGCCGGCTCCAGATAACGTTCAAGCGTTACAAAGCTTCCTCAGCCTAGCTAACTTTTACCAAGGGTTCATTAAGAACATGCAAAATTTGAGAGGGACTCTCAACCAACTCTTAAAAAAGGACAAACCATGGTCATGGACCCCGGAATGCCAAGACGCATTCGAGAAGATCAAGAAAACGCTTACTTCAGACCTCTCCCTCACTCATTACGACCCTAGTCTCGACATCATAGTCGCAAGTGATGCAAGCTCGTACGGCATCGGTGCTTGCATTCTACATAAACTGCCAGATGGTTCGCGAAAATCTGTGGTTCACGCATCAAGATCTCTACTTCCAGCTGAGAAACAATATTCCCAAATAGAGAAAGAGGCTCTAGGGTTAATATTCGCTGTGACAAAGTTTCACAGATATCTACATGGGAGACGGTTCATACTACAGACGGACCATAAACCTCTAATTACAATTTTTGGTTCTAAAAAAGGTCTGCCAGTCTATACTGCAAATAGACTACTTCGTTGGGGAACGATTCTCTTAAATTACAATTTCAAGATAGAGTTCCTAACATCCAAAAATATTTGCCATGCAGACAGTTTATTGCGACTCATTCCAAAAAATACAGAAGTCTTTGAAGACTCCATCATTGCTACTCTAAGGACAAATTGTGAAATCAAAAACATGATCGCGAGTACCATAAGAGATCTCCCAGTTACTTTGGCCGACATAAAAAGGGAGTCTCGAAAGGATGAATTCATTCAATCCATAAAAAGCAAAATTCGCAATAAAGACCCCAATGTGCCTGAAGTTTTCTCCCTCTGCGATGATGTCCTATTATACAATGACTGCGTAGTGATTCCAAATCAGGGATTTTCACATGGGACATCCGGGGAAGAACCGTACGAAAAGCCCCATGCGCTGCTATGTTTATTGGCCAAACATGGACAAGGACATAGCAGACATGATAGAATCATGCAAAGGATGCGTGCTTGCAGCAAAAGCTCCAACCACGACGTGCAGATCATGGCCAAACACAGACCATCCATGGCAAAGAATTCATGTCGATTTTGCAGGACCTATAAACAACATGTACTACCTCATTGTTGTGGATAGTCACTCAAAATGGTCTGAGGTCCTACAATGCAACCACAAACTGTACGATCGGATTTATACACGAGGTATTCGCGCGTTTTGGCGTGGTAGATTGTGTAGTTACAGATAATGGCACTCAATTCACATCAAGTGAATTTAGAGAATTCTGCAAGTCATATCAGGTGGACCACATTACAACGCCTCAGTACCACCCTAGGTCGAATGGTCAGGCCGAAAGGTTCGTGGACACTCTAAAAAGGGCTTTAAAAAAGGCACTAGGCACACCGACAGGTAGAGCATTGTAACAATTTCTGCAGGTGTATCGGATAACCCCTAATCCGAACACGCCTATGGGAAGCTCGCCTGCAGAAACAATGTTCGCAAGGAAAATCAAGTCTGTCTTCGACAAACCTATTCCACGGCAAGCAAAGTTAAAAAAAAAAAAACGTATCGCCACATCAGAAATATTTCAATCCTGGCGATAAAGTCTTTTTCAAGGCTTACAAAAACAACATAACATTCTGGGAAGTAGGCACCATAAAACAAAGAATTGGCGAACTGGTCTATATTGTCCAAGGACCGAAAAACACTCACAAACGCCATTGGAACCAGCTCAGAAAATGCCGTTTGAAGGAATCGGAGGAATCACTACAAAATAGCTGTGAAGAGCCGATCGACGTAATTTTCGATCACTTCGATCTCGACACGCCCCAAGTCTCTCCTGAAGTGCGACGCTCAGGAAGGAAAAGGAAATTTACTCAATCGCTCGACGTAAATCCCAAGAGAAAAAAGTATTAACAGTTTTATGTTTTTTTTTCTCCTTTTCAAAAGAAAAAAAAGAAAACTCTTGGAAGGGGGGTGTTGTGAGACCGTAACATACCTACAACATGGACTCTTCCAGGACTATATAAAGTATGCGATATAACACTCTAGGAGAAGAGGAGGAAAGAGAGAGAGAGAGAGAGCGAGTATTCTAATACCGTAGTATCAGCCGCGTACGACTACCAATATTGGACACTAGCACTAACACTCTCTTTGTAACCTTTTTGTTTAATATATCTTTCTTACCTCTAATCCGTGTTCTGTGTTTTCCTTCTGTGGTCCCGACTTTGGGCCCACATCAAATACATTGGATACATGAGTTTTCTAAATAAGTTAAATCTTAACACCCATAAAATAAAAAAAAAATGATGGAATTTTCCTTAACCCCAACATCTCAAAATATCAAATTTTTCTGGACTTATAAATTAAGTAAATCAATTTCAAAAGGTTATTCTAACATCGCTTGAAAATGGAACGGAACTTCGTATTTTAAATTTAATTTATGTGATTGAATTTAAATTGAGGTTTCAGTTTTGAAACAGGGGAATTTCCGTGTTGCGATGATTATATATTTAAAAACAAAAATAATTATAATAATTATAAATCTCATTGCTTTTTTTTTTTTATTATATATATATATATATATATATATATATATATATATATATATATATATTCTTGTCTACGCGTTATTATATATCAAAACTGATTTTTTTTCTTTCGCTACAAAATAAATGAAAAGCTAATCATAAGCGATCATCTGTAGCATGCTTTACATGTCCATATTGTACGTTTTTGACATTCCTGTCTATTAATTGTATATAGGTTGTACTTACTCTAACCGGCTACATTCATTTGTTTTTTGAGGCGAATATTTGTGCTGTGAGCTACCAATTGCAACTTTATAACTGAATTCTAGTTCTCATGTATTTATTCAATAGTTACAGCTTATAGCTGCCCATTGATATTGAGTCTAAAGAAATGTATGTCTTTTTCAGATATTCCTCAGGGCACTCGAGTATGGTGTTACTACACAAACTGGGCACAGTACCGACCCGGTGACATGAAATACACTGTTAAGGACATGGATATTTCCCTGTGTACACATGCAGCCTTTGCTTTTGCAGTCATGTCGAAGCAAAATACTATAAAAGCCTATGAATGGAATGACGAGGACACTGCTTTCAGAAAAGGAATGTGAGTATGATATATATTGTCTGTAAGTAGAGCTAGACATTAAAAAAATTCATATCTTAAGAGCACTGATATTACGTAACAGTTTAGTACTCATTTTTCATGGTTGTTAATATTTTGCTTAGCAAAAGGCACTTTTGGCTATATAAATGCGATTTCGGATTTCATTATTGCACTTTCCGTCGCCTGTTAAAAATGTTCTCAGATATTTAAATTGTTGTTCAATTTTGGTATCTCCAATTTGTATTGTTTCTGTTGTGTTCCTTTTAGTAACAACGATGCATCTTCTTCCGTTGATGATTTCAATCTTGCTTAGGTACGTGGGTGATACTTCAATTTTTTTTTACACAACTGAAGAAGATGCTCCTATATGGATGTGAATACTGGACAGTCTCTTCCAAGATGAGCTAGAGACTTGAAGCCGCAAAACCATGGTACTACAGAAAGATGCTGATAATACCATGAACAGAACATATGGCTAACAACGAAGTTTTAGAGAAAATGGAAACACAAAGGACACTTATACCTAATATCAGAAAGAGACAGTTGAAATTTCTAAGGCACATAATGAGGAAAGCGGGCTTGGAAAATTTGATATGCACAAGACAAATTGAAGGCAAAAAGAACAGAGGAAAACAATGCATAACCTACTTAGCGAGCTTGAGTAAACAAAGTTTAGGAGAGATAGCAAAAAGACAATATTTATTAAGAGCTACAAAGGACAGAAAATTATGGTGACACAGCACATAGAAGAAGAAGAAGAAGAAGAACAACAACAACAACAACAACAACGACGACGACGACGACGCGTAATATCGAATCATGTAAATCCATTTAGGCTATTTCACAAAAGAAAAGATATACAAGAAAAATATTTCATTTTTAGGTGTCCTGGCCCTCATCTAGACAGAGGATATATTACTAATGTAATTCAACACATACGAGGGATTATATCTAAATTCTGAGTTCAGTCATCCCATCTGTGCTGAAATAAAAAGAATTAGTGACTTGCATTCAACACTAGACTCAAGTTATCAACAGTAAAATCCCACAAAAGCTGGAAGAAGATTAAAAGTCGCGTCCTCTTAAGAGTGTTTCTCAACACTTTTTTTTAATTCAGAACGCACTTGCAAAATAATTAAAACTTTAGGGTGCACTTTAAATTTTAATAAGGATAGATTAGTCATGAAATTTGAAAATAGGAAAATAATAAAGAAGTCTCCTGAAATAAGCATTTATTTTTAAGATATTACATTTAAGCGGGAAAGTTTTCATATAAAGGGATTTATGAAGAATCAGCTATTTTTTAGAGAGGCCTATAATGACTGAATTAAATCCCTTGAGGAAGGCAGAGGGGAAGGATTTTCCACAAGGATAAATAGCATGGACATCGGATTATATGTGGCAGCAATATTCTAAGCATGGAGGAATGGTAGACTTATAGCTATGCAAGATAGATCCCGGAGAGAAAAATTGTCTCGCACGACACTGTGAACCAACTTTCTTAGCAGCTGACCTAGAATTCTTATTACTATAAACGTTATATTTAGTGGGTTACACGTGTCTGAGTATTCATCCCTGATTTTTAAATACACGCGAAATATAATGTTTATAATACTAAGAAACTAAAAGTATACATAGTCAGATGCAAAAATTTCCATATTATATTTATCGAAATTTTAAAATTTAATGCTGACTTAAGAAAACAAGTCTACAGAGTAAAATGAGTACGTTTTAGCGCCCCTCACAGAAGAATTTTTAATAATCTACAAAGAATTACGAGCATTGGCATTGGTTCAATACCAGGACTATAGGTGAATGATAATTGCTATGGTAACATTAATGGTTAAAAGACATATTTGTGGATTTAAAAACCGAAATTAGAAATGTTTTACTAAATATTTATATGAGTATGTTTCGGAAAATTTCTATGTTATGCATGAAGTGAAGAATCAATGTAAATGTTGCTAACAGAATACAATTATAGGCAACAAAAAAAAGAATGGTTTTATTGTAAATTATTTTATTACAGATTGCATGAGAAAATTAGAAAGCACTTTTAGGTGTAATGTAAATGCATAGATAATGATATTACTGAAGAAAAGGATCGTAAATTATTTTACTACAAAAATTAACTGGAAATCACGAAGAAGGGGATTGTCAATGGTCAGTAACTAATATAAATATTAATGAAAGGATACTTTTAGCAGTAGGCCGCATGATTTATAACTGATAACAAAGCGGGCCGCACTGCTAAAAAGATTCAAGGTAATTTTTCGTAGTTGGTACCTCAGCTACCTTTGCTACAGAAGACCACCTGCGTAAGCATGTACCTTAGAAAAGGTAGGAAAGTTTTATGTTTTGGAAAATATTTTTTTATAATTAAAAATTGAAGTCTTGGTAGAAGCAAAACTAGCCAGTTGTCACACACTCAATTTTTATGTTCTTATGTCATGTGTGTGTATGTGTGTTCGCTGCGGTCACGAGAATGCAGTTGTGTTCTTATGAGGTGACGTCTGTTCACGTAACCTGGACCAAATCTCTGACGACTCTCTTTGCTGGGCTAGACACCCTTTTGTGAGTTTTGGACCCTGTAGGCCTTCGTTTACATTGATACGACCTAAAACTTTAAAACGATATACCTAATTTCTCCCCTCCGATCGCCGTAATCTTATATCATTTCAATAACATATGGAATTTTCAGTCACTCTCTTTCTGTAAGTACAAAAGAGTTTTGGTTGGATAGTATTAATATAAACAAACTCAAAGATTAGGATTTAAACATAAACCATACGGCTTTCTTTGTTTAAGAGAATTTAACTCATCCTTTTTTGTAGGGATATAAGCGTTTTCGACGGATAGTATTAATGTAAACAAACCCCAAATTTTATTTCTAAGGACAAAATCTTCGAAGAATACATTAATCATGCCTTCTTCTTATCGGAGAGAAGTGGATAGGTTGGAGAAAATTAGGTTTTTCTCAATTTTACTGAATTTTGGTTAGTTATTTCTGGGTTAGATTCTCGTTGGAACTGTTCTAAAATTGATTTTATTTTTTGAAACATAATTATTAACTCGTTTCTTTTTACATTTTTCTCTCAGCCTTTCAGTCTACTCTTGAGAATTTTAACAATTATTATCCATTTAATAGTCCCTCCAGATCATTATCCAGGAATTTCATGCAATTACACGTTTGAACAGGGCACGTTTACATCTACACATCCCAAATTACAGCACCTGGTATTCACAAGCTGTCACCCATCAAGGTAATAAACATAAGCTCGATGTTGCCTAACTTCGTTGATCGTACGAGAACTGGCGTTTCAACGTCATATGCCCGTAAAGAGTGTGGCGAACGCGCGTCAGTACACAAAAGAGGCCCCGACTCGCATGCGAATGTGTCTGTCAAAACCAGTTACATCTGGGTTTTCTACGTTGGCAGCAGAACAGCTTGGCATGTCCATATACGGGCCTCTCTGCAACTAGATCCTTGTTTTCTGTCACCTGTCAATAAAAGCAACAGGAACAGCAGCAGTCAGCAGTGGGCAGTTGGCGAGACTCTGTCTTGTAAAGTCGGTCCCTTGGATATTTTTTGTTCTTCAAGATGCATGTTGCTCACAGACAGGGTTCGGAGACTGTGTTGTTTTCGTTTTCTCCCGTCTCTTTCTCTTCTCTGCCTGTTACCCCCGCAGTTCTTGGGAGAGCAATGAGTTGGGTGTTTGACCCAACATCAACACACCCTTGCTGTATTTTACAACAAAGTGTTAACTGTATAGATAAAATGGGAAATTCTTCATGAAGAAAATATAACAAACGCAACGGATTATATTATCTTCTTTGAATATCTTTTTCTCTTAACCCTTTGAACCCTACGTTCCTGAACAATTTTAGCCCCTCTGCCTGAGCTCCTGAATCAAGATTCGCAAATAATTGGTATATAGTGTTTCACGGAAGATATAAAAATAGTTACAAGTGTTTACCCACCGTTCAACTGATGGCTGGGCATTAAGTCTTTTTCTATACCACCGGTAAAGCGGTGGTCACGGCTCAAAGGGGGAAAGTATATTTTAAGGAAATGACTGATGTACGCTTTTTATATAATTTTTAAGTACCCAGTAATCTAAAAAATGTTGGAAATATTCTCCATAATCTAATTTTAGGAATTTTGACTTTAAATTTGAAATCAATTAACTTTTTCTGCGGGGGGAGGGGTTCTAAAAATAGATGATTAGTACCCTTTGTTTAGTCATCTGTCATCGCAATGTAATTTTCTTTATTAAAAAATCTTCTAAAAATAAAATATACTTTTCTGAGATTTTATTTGAGGAATATTAACTGATTTAAAATATAATTAATCTGATTTGAAACAAATATTTTCTTTAAGCTGAAAACAGAGAAATGGATTTTAAATCAAACAGTAGCTGTGATTGTTTTCGCTCGTAAATCACTTAACAAGTGCTACTTAAGGTGTTGACAGTTTTATTGTTCTACGGAGACTTTATCTATTATTAACCCTTTCAGCCAACTAAATTCCTGGACAATTTTAATTTAATCCTTCTGCCTGAGCTCCTGTGTCAAAATTCGCAAATAATTGGTATGTAATGTTTCACGGTAGATATAAAAATAGTTACAAGTGTTTGTCCACCGCTCAATCAGTGGCTGGCCATTAAATCCTTTTTCTCTACCACTGTTCAGCCGGTGGCTGGGCATTACGCCATTTTTCTCTACCCCCGGTAAAGCTGTGGTCAAGGCTCAAAGTGTTAATGATTTAAAAGGCAGAATTATTTCTTGCGTGTGACAAAAGAGTTAATTGTAGAGATAAAATCCGCGATTCCTCATGCTGAAAATATAACCATTAATAATAATAATAAAGGATTAAAATATTACTGGTCAGTTTTATGTAACTATGTAGATAATTCAAGTGCCCTTCGCATAATGGCAAAAAGGAACTTTAGAAAATAGATGTCTTGCTAAAAATATTGTTTGTATAGACATTTTAGAGAGGTGAGGAAACTTATACTTAACATCAGGAAGAGGCAGTTGAAATTTTGGGGCATAATAATCAGGAAAAAAGGCTTAGAAAATCTGATACTCACTGGGCAGATTGAGGGAAAGAGGGACAGGGGAAAGCATTGTGGGACATACTTGATGGATGGTAGAACAGAGTTTGGAAGAAATAATAAAAAGACAGCATATTAAGAGCTACAAGGGACTGGAAGATTAGGAGGGCCATGATCGCCTACGTCCTGAAGGGACACAGCACATTAACGAAGAAAATAGAACTTTGATAACTTACATTTCTCTATTCTTAGAACGTGTGCTCGGCTAGTAAAGAAAATATAAACAAAGCAATTGCAAAAATTACTTGAATATTACCGACATTTATTGACGGTAATCAGCGGCAATTTTCTCACAAATAAAGAAGAGACTTGAAGCCACAGAAATATGGTTCTACAGAAGGATGTTGAGAATACCATAGACTCAACATGTGAGCAACGACGAAGTTTTAGAGAAAATGAAAACAAAAAGGGGCACTTATACTTAACATCAGAAAGAGACAGTTGAAATTTCTAGAGCGCATAAAGAGGAAAGAGGTCTTGGAAAATTTGATACTCACATGATATATAGAAGGCAAAAGGGACAGAAGAAAACAACACATAACCTCCATAACAAGATTGTGTAAATGATTGGCAGAACAGGGTTTAGAAGTGATAACAATACAAAAAGACAAATTTTACTAAGAGCTACAAAGAACAGGAAATCATGGAGAGCCATGATAGGCAACATCCTGAAGGGGACACAGCAAGTAGAAGAAGATGGAAGACTAGGATTTTAATACAGTCTAAATAATGCAGCCAAAAGATTTAACATTGATGTATAATGCAAATTTTTAGTTCTAATTTTTAAGAATTACAAAAATATATATGTGAAAACATTCAGATAGATTTTATTTATAGTTCGGATGTATGCATATATCATCATCAACAGCAGCAGGCATTTCTCGTCTAAAGAAAGACAAAGACCTTTCCTAAATTCTTCCGTGACGACAGTGACTTTACTATTCTCTGCTCTATCTTACCAACAAATCTCATCTTCGACCTGATCTTTTCTTACTGCGTTTTACCCACTGGATACCAATCAAGCAACCGTTTGCTCCATCTGTTATCTTTTCTTTCTTTTAAGTATCCCACCAATTAATATCAGTTAATCACTTCTATATTATCTCTTATTCCAATCCGTGTTAACGTCTTTTTCTTTATTTATAGTGATCATTAAAGTTACTCTTACCATCGATCTTTGTATATTTTTTTTAATTTCATTTCAAATGATTTGTTTAATTTCCATGTGTTGCACCCATGTCTCATAGCTAGTATTATATATTCATTATACATTTTATATTTTAAGCCTTTCGGTAAGATGCTTTTCATTATATCTCTTTTTTATTCAATACTTTCCACCATATTGGTAACGATGTGTTGAAACAGCTCTGCAGTTCTTACTGTGGCGTAGAGATTCGTGTAAATAATCCGTGAATTCATTTCCAAATAGAGAACGAGAGAAACAGTAGGATAAGTGATAACGTTTTGCTTTATTGTTTCGGATAAATACTTACAATGACTTAATTGCTACATTTAAACACTCTACAGTTCTTTTTATTTAATTCACTTGGTTTCCAAATGTATCATACTTAGATGTGAATATTACTTGTCAGATAGATAGAGAGATAGATTTTGAGTTTGGAGTTACAACGAACATAATTTCATCTATTTCTTATACCAATATATTTACCAGGTATTCCAAATTCACTTCTCTTAAAAATCAGTACCCGAACCTCAAAACGTATTTGTCTGTTGGTGGGTGGAATTTTGGAGCGGCACCCTTCACCTGGATGGCCAGTTCAAGCAGCAACCGAACAGCGTTCATCAAATCCACAATACCATTCTTACGTAAATACAAATTTGATGGCCTAGATGTGGACTGGGAATATCCCAGTGATGCCGATAGGCATGGAGTACCAGAGGATAAGGAACACTTTGTTATGCTACTTAAGGTAAGTATCCTTAAGTTTTTGTAAGTCCAACTTGATAAACTTCGTACAAACCGTTAAAATACCCGTTTTGTCTTATTTTAAGGTCTTAATAGCAAAAATAAGGCGGTCACTGATCTTTTTTGTACCCAAATACAAGTACCATCTGGAATAGTCATGCCGGTGGGAATTTTTCAAAAAGTACCTCATAATTTTGCAATAAACTATGAATATTTTTATTGCTCGACCAAGTAATCATAATGATTGATTTTTTTTTTTACGTCTTATCAATCCTTTGTAGGGTATTTAAAATCGAAAGATATTTTGGATTTTAAGAATAATTCATTTTTTGTGTGAATATTACATTAACAATTTTTTGAGAATGATTTTTCCAGATACAAGTCCTACTATTTAACCCATAGCTGGAGGAGAGGAATTCATTCCTTTCTCAACGAGATTTGCTGCAGAGAAAAAATATTTTAAAAATAATAAACGTGCTTTACTAAATAAGGCCCCGTACCACATCGGGTGTGGGGAAGGAAATAATGTAGTCGTGCCGGCATTTGTATTTGATACTAAATTGAACATAAAACGACAGGAACCAGTTCAGAGGCAGGGCATATTTCATACGGACAATTGCAAAGATACCATCGAGGTTGTTGGGAACAAGTTTAGAGATGAGCGTAAAAACCATTGACGGATGAATCACGAGTAGAAATGTAAGATAATTTGCGAGCAAAGCATTCTACCTTATCAGCAGAATATAATAGCACTTAAATACATTGAAGATAGAAGGTATTGAGGACTTGTTCTTATTTAACACACACTTATAGAGCCGCCAGCAGTCACGAAAACTAAACTTGTTAGAGGATATACGCTAATTTAATCTATTAGCGAACAAAGACTTAGGCTTGTTGAGGTTGTCCTTCTCTTAGACTGATATGCCAGCCACGTGTAGAGGAGCCCAATCAACTCTATTTAATACATAGCTCGTAGAAGAAGAGATGGATTCTTGCCTTTTTCTAAAGAGCATTTGATCGGAAGTGAACGCACCAGGCTAGTCTGAAATTTGAACACGGTTCGCTGATTACATTTTTCACGCCGATATGTTACGCTACCCCCACTTATCATGATGCTGGTTAGAGTTTGAATTGAATTAAGCTGAGAATATTGCTGCCACATATAGTCCCGTGCTCCTGCTATTTACTTTGAGCTCCTTGATAAAATCCAACGAAGAATTAGCAATATCATTGGTCCTGATCTGGCAGCTCGGCTTCGGTCACTTTCCCACTGCCATAAGGTTGCCTCTCTGCATCTTTTTTTTTTTATAAATACTTTCATGGTAATTGTTCGGATGAGCTCTTCGATATGTCATACTGTAAATATAGGTACCTCTATTATTTCGCGAAAATCTAATATAGCATGACAAGAACGGTCTGAAAATTACGAAAAAAAAAATTTTTTCATGATAAAAGTATATTTCATTATTGAAGAAGAAACACTAAAGTGTTTTTTGAGTAATTTTTTGAAATTTTTACTCATTCTTAGCATGTCCGAAATTTTAGTTAAAAAAAACTTGTTTACAGAAAAAAACGAAAAAAGCTCTATATCAGCCATATTTTTAAAAATTTTAAAAATAATGTTAAATTCTTCGTTTAAAATTCGTTTAAAAATTAATTATACGTATTTCAATATTTATTTGAAGAAATTTAGAAAATTTAAAGTTTATTTAAAATATTTTGAAAGAAACTTTTACTTACTTTCTTCGTAGAAAAATGTTTTTAAAGATAAAAGAGCCGATCTTCACGTTGCCGTTGATTGACAGAGTACTAAGTGATGACATCTATAAATTATTGACAGCTGACGTGAGATTCGAGTTCCCATACGTAAATTCAGAATGGACATATTATTTTTTTAAGCGGACCTACTTAAGTAGTAACTTGTAATATTTAAAGTAAAAAAACTTTCGCCATTACAATTTTTTTTTTTTTTTAACTACTATGTACCATAGGTTTTGTTGATACTCTCTGGAGAAATTTTAAATACTAATAAAAAAAAACTAAAATACAAGTGTCTGCACTGTTTTTTGAGGGCCCATATAGACCCCTCTAAAGTCAATTCAGATTTTGCTATTAAAAAAAAAATTCTATCCCCAGTAAAAAATAATCAAACATAGTAAAAGTCATTTTGTCACAGCCTATATTCTCGGAAAAAATAAATAAATGGATTCTTATATTTTTTATGTAATAAAAAATTACTTATCTGGAAAATACCAGGCAAAAGTTTATCTGAATCCCATGAAACTAGGTATTTTCTGTAAAAAAGAAAAACAATATGTTTCATTTAAAAGTAAAAATTGGCCAGTGTAAATGACTGAAAATTTTTTTAGTCATTTTTCTAGAGGCAAAATGTGGAAACACACAACCTGGGTTTTATAATTTAAAACCCAGGTTGTTTCTGTTCTTAATTATTGGATCGAATTTCCTACATTTTTCAACCAATTTCAACCAAACATTACAGGACTACGATGAAAACTAGATGAAAGTACCTATTTTAACTTAATGAAAATGATGCACACGTGTTTCAGCAGGAACAGTTTGCTAAATTAAGGGGCCGTATACAGCGAAGAACAACCCTTACAAAACATTGAAACTCAATGGACGTGACGTTATTTTTATTGCACGCACCAAACTTCCGGTCTTCCGTAGATTTCATTGGTAAACACATTATTGACAAATTAATTTTTTTTATATACGAAGACTCATTAGTTTGTAATAAGCTTTGGAAATTATAATCTGTAAATATATATCTACTTAAAAACAACATCCGTTAAGCTGTATCCCGCTTTTCCATAATTTTAGAAGAATTAACAACATAATGTAAAAATAAAAACAATGGTTGCGGAAATAAAAAAAAAATAATTGTAGGTAATTGTTTTAAAATTCATTTTCATCGAAATATCTTTTGCTTTCAGACAATATTGTCCATGTTTATTGGAATAAATAAAAGCAATTAAAATTTTTTGAAATTAAATAATATTTTTGTTTTATTGAGTTTTTGTATGTTACACTTCCAGAGACGATTTTCAGGTAGAAGGGCTCCAACTAAAAAAAACAAAAAAAACATGATTTTGTTTCCTCAAAGCATTGTGCTTTTAACTGATATAATCACTAAACTCCTAAAATTGAAATTATAGAGATTTTTCGTACAATTAGTTAGAGTGGGTAAATACATATAAAAAAAAAATTTCTGCGATGATATTTACTAAAAAAAATGTATTTATAATAAGTTCCATCATTTGTAAATAGTTTCTGAAAAAATTTCATTAAAATCTGAGACAATTATTTTCATTTTTGCAAGATTTTCCAAATTAATGTGTGTCAAACGGGGAAAAAAAACGCGCCCAAATGTTTAACGTTAATTTATCAGCCAAGCTGATAAAAAGAAAACAAGGTCTTTTAATCAAAATTTACAATGTTCTAAAAAAGAAGGAAAAATTTAAAAAAATAAGTAAAAAAATACTTTGAATCTTTCCTCTAAAAAGTAACATAAGCATTTAGACGCGAAAATTTTGTTTTCATCAACTGGCGTCTTTTTTAATCATGCTATGCTCTTTTTTTGCGTTATATGATCAACAGAATACCAATGTAAATACATATTGGAGTTTAGATTTTAAATTGTTTTTTTATTCCCCTCCTCTCTTCCCGCCACAGACCAGATTTGTATATATGGGGACTAGTTAGGACTTCATGGAGATTC
The DNA here is from genome assembly GCA_903632075.3 of Acanthosepion pharaonis. Classification (NCBI taxonomy): domain Eukaryota; kingdom Metazoa; phylum Mollusca; class Cephalopoda; order Sepiida; family Sepiidae; genus Acanthosepion; species Acanthosepion pharaonis. The sequence continues at coordinate 59,306 of CAHIKZ030000965.1, forward strand.
TTCTGTATTATGGTGAATGTAGTAAGAATGGTAAGTAAGAATGCGATGTTTTGGTATTAGGAATATTGTGGTATGTTTGGGTCAGTGATTGTGACTAGCTAAGTTTAATGTTAAGACAAAAGAATGCTGTCCTTTGCACGGAAATGAAGAGATTAGGAATTTATCGATAATATTTATTATTATTAGCTTTTATGCAACCCGTGATATAATGGAAAGGTTTTATGAAACAAGCAACTACAAACTTTCTAATGAATATTAAAACATTGCTGCCACATATGGTCTGCTATTTACCTTGACCTGTTTGATAAAATCCAAAGAAGAATCAGCAATATTATTGGTCCTGATCTGGCGACTCGGCTTCAGTCACTTACCCACCGCCGTAAGGTTGCCTCTCTGTGTCTTTTCTATAAATATTTTCATGGTAATTTTTCGGATGAGCTATGCTACCTAGACATTTTTTTTTAATTTAAGCGCAGTACTAGAATGGCATTGAGATCTCATCAATTTACAGTTGAGCTGGCCAGATGTAGCCGTAAATTCTATGCTAACAGTTTCCTTTCTTGCTTCTGGAATTCCCTTACGACTATATGCTTTCCAGCCAACTATAATCTGCAAAAATTTAAATGCAATGTCAATCGCTATCTGCTGTCCTTCTGATTACTGTTTTTGTTCTCGCTCATTACTAATGTTTCTGTTTCTAATTCTTCCACACCTAGTAACTCCTTGTGTCTTAGTAGTTTTTACTGCCTTACATGGGGCGAACTCGATTAAAAAAAAAGGTATTTCATTTTTCTAAGCATCAAAAAACACACACCAAGTGGTAAAAAATTACCCAGAAAGGCTCTTGTTTACATAGCAGCAGCATTACAGTTAAGGAAGATTCAACAGTTAATAAAGATTCTGTGATATAATCCAATTTCTTATTAGGGTTTAATGCATTTATGTGGTTAAAAAAAAAGAAAGAAAAACACCAAATCTAACTGGACATTTATTCAGATCAGAGCAACAATCATTCAATTCTTTTTTTTTTCATGTTGATTCGTTTGATTGCTGTAAAAAGAAAAGCATATCGCAGAAATCGTAAATCTACATATTTTGCCGATCACATAACGGCTATAATAATTTTGTCTACGTCATTTTTCTTATACTACTGACTGAGTGGTGCGCAAACAAATTTGGACAGTATTACTCTTTCCTCTTACTGCACATTATTAATGTTTCTGTTCTTAATTCTTCCACGCCCAGTAACCCATTGTGTTTTAATGGTTTTTCTGCCTTGCATGATGCGATACCGATTAAAAAATAAATAAATATTACTCGTTTTACTTTCAGGAATTATATGAAGCTTACAAAGAGGAATCGCAAAAAACTGGTCAACCCCAGCTCCAACTGACTATTGCAGCCCCAGCAGCTAAACAAAAAATTGATGCAGGAATGGATGTGAAACGTTTCATTAAGTAAGTCTATATATATTAATTGTTTTAAAAGATGAAAAAATTTGAAGTTGAAGATGAGATAAACTGTATTTGTCAATATACCGAAATTTTTACTAAATTTCATTGTTTTTCACTGATCGAAATATATGCTGCTTAAATCTAAAGAAATCTTATCATCTCAGATACTATCAGATATCCAGTCTATGAGAATAACCATAAATTATCCCACGTTTTCATCTGACAGAACGCAACCAATTTTCACATAGTAGCATTAATTTCAAATGTTAGCTAATTCATGATCAGTTTAAATGTTTTCTTATTATTAATAAATTCTGGATTCGAATTATTATTTGTCAATAGTGGCAGAATTATATTGGGGTCAACTTTTCCTTGATCTGACATATTATTTTTTCTAAATTTCTCGGATGAGGAGTTATCATTATTTACACGATTTATATTAGGACTATTGTCCTCATCTTTGTTGTTTTTATCACAAAGTTTCGGCCGTTGTACCCTCCAGCCTTCCTCGGGTATATATTGATCTAGGTAATCTGCAGGGATAAACTCAGTAAAGAACCAAAAAAGTAACATCCACAAAGAAACCGGAAGCAGCGATTAAAACTTGCCAACTTTCTCCAGCCAAAGTGATAAGGATCCTCTTAATCCCAAAACGAGAACTAATTATTGCCGATTCTTGTCCTCCTTTTATATGCCACGTCCTTTCAGATCGTGGTTGATCATTACTCTCCACAACATCCTATCATTTGTTATCTAAATATTTTCTCCTTACTACTATATGCACACTCGTTAGGTAGGTTATTCGATGTTTCCCTCTACTCCTCTTGCTTTCAGTATGTCCTCTGAGTGTCAAATTCTTCAAGCGCTTTTTCCTTACAATGTGTCCTAGAAATTCCAACTGTCTGTTTTTTATTTTAAGTATAATTTTCCTTTTTGTCCCCATTTTTCTTAAAAGTCTCCTCATTGCTTGCATACTCTGACCATGGTATTCTCATTACCCTTCTGTAAAACCACATCTCAAGACTTTCCTTCATATGTGAGGAAACTGTCCAGCATTCACAGCCACAAATGAAGATTGAACCGATTGCTCCTTTACTCCCAGCCTTTTGGCTGCGATCAAAGTGTGATGTCTATTCACACTTCCTCTTAAAATTTCGAAGGAAGTTTGGTCCTGAGGATTCCAACCTCTGCGTTATAAATGATGAAAGACATCCCCAATGTAATTAATTTTCAATATTTGATTCAAAATCGAATTGGGTACAACTTGTACCCTGTTTTTTCTTAACGAATACCTTCATTACGATATTAGATTGGATTGAAACAAAATTTGCGTCTTAGTGGCATCATTGCCTTGCTTTTGGGGGATAATAAAATAAAGATTTATTCAACTATATATGCCATTTTGTTCCATTAACTTTCGCCATCTTTGAGACAGCTTCATGATTTCATCCTCCCAGAATTTGGTATATTTTTGGGCGATGAACTGATCTAAGTAGTTTTTCAAGGCTTTCAGAGAATTGAAGTTCTTGCCATTAAGGGAATTTTTAGTTGGCCACTTTCGGAAGCATTTTCACTGATTACTATATTTAATCGGAGCAATTGTGAATATTAGTTGTCTGAATTCAACGTCTGATTTTGTTCTAGGAGATCGCAATGCACCTAATGCCTTTCCAATCGTAATTTAATCCATTGAGTCTTTCGTAAAATCGTAAAACGCCCAAACATTGTATCAATTCATGTATCGAAGTGAGTTTCAAATGCCATTATAATGCTCATATATGATATGTGACGTATTTCTGCGATGTCCCGTGTCGTCTAACTTGGATTATTTTTTAATCAACGCTTCGATTCAATGGCTGCAAATTCGCCAGAACCTTTTCAGTCATCAAAATCAAAATTTCCACTTTTGAATATAACGATCAGCGTAGAAACAGCACTTTTCAAATATAACAATTTCCACAAACAGCACATCGTTTTTTGTTTTTTTCTTTTGCTAGCTCTTTTACAGAGTTTTTTTTTCTTTTCTGTAATTAAAAGCACATCAAATGAGGAGAATCCATCTCATTTTCCCCGTTTTCACTTTTAAAATCCACAATCTACGCACAGGCCATTTAGAAAAACACGTTGCTAGTTCCCTTTCAGAATCCTAGGTTCATATCATAAGTTTCAGTCAATTGTTGCCACCCAGTTTGCTCATACAGGCTCTCTGAGGTTCATTAGTAAGGTTTCTGTTTCTAATTCTTCCACACCCGTAACCCCTTGTGTCTTAGTGGCTTTGCTGCCTTACATGGGATGAATTCGATTTTTTAAAAAAGTATTATCAGTTTCTTTTAACCATCTAAAAACACACATAAGAAGTAAAAATTACCCAGCTGCTAAAGCTCTTGTTTACATAGCGGCAGCATAACAGTTAAGGAAGATTCAACAGTTAATAAAGATTCTGTGATACAATCCAATTTCTTATTAGGGTTTAATGCATTTATGTGGTTAAAAAAAAAGAAAGAAAAACACCAAATCTAACTGGACATTTATTCAGATCAGAGCAACAATCATTCAATTCTTTTTTTTTTTCATGTTGATTCGTTTGATTGCTGTAAAAAGAAAAGCATCTCGCAGAAATCGTAAATCTACATATTTTGCCGATCACATCACGACTATAATAATTTTGTCTACGTCATTTTTCTTATACTACTGATTGAGTGGTGCACAAACAAATTTGGACAGGGGCTCTTAGATATGAACACAGAAATTAAGTGGAAAACATAATCGACCAATCAGAGCACAATTGCTCATTTGTATTGATAACTACAATACAGTATTGGTGGTATCCATGACAAATAGCGAGAGAAAAAAAAACATGGAATTTTTCATGTCGCCTATGTCAAAAGAAAAATAATTGCTGATTCAAAAATCAGTGCTGATGAATTGCTAATTTACGGAGTTTTTGCAAGAAATGAAAAGTTCATATATGCTTGTTCATATCGCATTATGGTCACAAGTTAATGTGTGCGCTATGGAAAAAAAAAGGTTTATTCTCCCATTTTCATTTCCCTCATTATCCATGAATTTACCATTGTGCTTAGGTGTGCTTAAGCACATAGCCTCGTTGGTCAAACGGTGGAGGGCATTTTCCTTCCATGCCTGTGTAGGCATGCCGGACCTACTTCTTTCAGGGTCCCAGTAAGAGGCCTCGTAACTTTACTAGCACATTTGTCCTAAATCCGACGTTGCTCTTTATAATGCCTTTTCTATCATTCCCCACCCCGAAACAATCTAGGCGATAAAGACACTAAGTCGCAAGGGGGTTAATGAAAGTAAAAGAATCTGAGAAAAAAATTATTGAAGAAAAAGTACAATAAAAGAACGGTTTCAGGAAGTGTTGTAGAGTGATTTCACAGTGGAGGCTTGTATTTGTACTAAGTCGGTCCTAAAATAGGTTCGACATACAAAACGTTAGGAACTTGATATAATAGGTAATGACGCAGTAATCTAGTTGTGGTGGCTGATACTTTAATATCCGACTAACGGTCGTCCGACATCGACTGACTGACCAACTCCCTGTGCGACTGCTACTACTACTCCTTATTATAGGTGGGAGAGTCTATTAACAATAGAATAGGTGTGTTCCACTATAACAAGAAGAAGGAAGATGACGACTGACGTTGCATTTAGCTTTTTGAAGCTTGTAGTTGACAAGAAAGCAAGAAACTGGAAGAGAGTTCCGCAAGTGATAAGTGTAGGAGAAGAAACTATTAGCATAGAACTTACGGTTACATCCAGCAATTTCGACAGTAAAATGATGACATCTCGCTGTCAATCTAGTACCGCGCTTAAGTTCGTGAAGTCGCAATAGCAAAGAGGAAATGTTATTCCTGTATATTCAGAAAATGTGGCAAAAGACCAAAAGGGGGAATGGGGAAGGCTGGTCTTCAACTGTCCTACATTTCACTTAGCTAACGACAATCACTGACCCAAACCTATTATAATTTTCCTTGCATCAAAACAACATATTCTTACTTACCATTCTTACCACAGTCACCAGAATACCGCAATTTCTCTATGAAGCCCTAACTTAGCAATGAGGAATGCTCATCAGAACAATTATCATGAAAGTATTTATAAAAATGGCAGAGAGAAGCAACGTTACAGCAGTGTGGAAGGGACTGAAGCTGAGAGGTCAGGTCAGGAACGATAACGCTGCCGATTCTTTGGATTTTGTCAAGAATCTCAAGATCCATAGCAGAAGCACGAGAGTAGATGTGACAGCAGTATTCTATGCAAGGATGAATGCTTGTTAAATATATGACATTGATTTCATTCAAGTTTATATTTATATTTATTACAGATATCTGGACTACGTTAATCTGATGACTTACGATTTCCACGGTGCCTGGGATAAAAACACTGGCCATTCTAGCCCGTTATATCCTTTAGCGAATGAAACCGGAGATGACAGATATTGGAATATGGTGAATATACAACGTTTATTTTTCCTTTAATAACTTTTCAGTAGAAATAATTGATGGTGATATAGACATCCAAAAATCTGAATGAAAGAGTCATCGATATTTGCACTTTCATTGATTTTGTTTTATTTATTTCACTTTCATTGAAGAATAGTCATTCGTCTATGCCAGAATATGTAAATTGATTGCTCGGTTCGTCTTCATGTTGCGATTATGTAAAATGCTTCACGTAAGTGGTGATGATGCAAACAAAACATTTTGCAAAGATAGCAGTTCGCCTTAACTTCGCTGGCAGGTTTAACTCGAAAACTATCACTAAAGTAATGTATTCAGTCTTCATTGGGTGACATATTCTTGCGGTCTTGTGCTTGTTGGGGTTATTCCACCTGGATTTTAGGTAGAAAATAAAAAGTTTCATGTCCACAAATTATAATACAAGATTATAAACAACGCGAAGAAATGATCTTCGCAAAAAAAGGAAGAAAACCAGGCTAAATATTTATACAGGTATTTACATATTATAATTCATTTGTCTTTGTTGTGGACATGAAGAGACTAATAGTCCAAGTGTTTAAAATGAATTGAGTTTGCAAAGTTTGTGGTTATATTGTTGCAAGTGAGTCTGCAAAGTTCGAAGTTATATGCATGTGTGTGTGTGTGTGTGTGTGTGTGTGTGTGTGTGTGTGTGTGTGTGTGTGTGTGTGTGTGTGTGTGTGTGTGTGTGAATCACACGCCAACAAAGCATGTGTGTGACTATTGGCTGGTTGTGTACGATAGCAGTAATTTCAAAAAACAGTGAACAAAGAGAAGGGGATTTAGAACTTACTTTTGTCGCATACTTTGTATGTAAAAAGATCATTGCTAACCGGCGCGTTATCATAGTAACGTGTGTCGAGGTTGGACCTTGTTTACTGACCTTTCCTTTTCGCAGACCTGTTCTGAGTGTTCTGACTGTCGCTGACAAGCCACTTTTATCGCTTATGGCGAGTCGATGTCAGGCCCACGAAATCTGAGTTTTTCGCGTACTGGGTAACCCAAACCCTTACCTATTTCCACGTCATTTGGAGTTCAAGTACGTGGACGTCATAGAGAGCACAACACGTTACTTGTCCTATCCAATTAGGTTACAGAAACCACTTATTTAATTTTGGAGCCATGTTTTGTACAGAATTGTAACGTTTTTTTCCTATCTACTGATTTTAGTGAAATTTATTTGAAGGCGTCTCTTAATTGTTTGTGTTTCACGTATTGGCCGTAAAATATAGTAATTTATCCTATATGCTAAACTAAACTTAGGTGAACCACATATTTGGAAAATTTAAAGATAACAAATAGATTTGGTGATATTGGCGATAAACGATAGATTAGAAACCTTTGAGGATTACCAATATTTTAGGGAATTTTAATGCGAACCAATAGTTTAGTAAGATTGAGATATAACGAATGGATAAGGAAACATTGGAGATAATAGATTATGAAGCGTTGGGATTACCAACAGATTAGAAACGATGGTGGCTATCGATAGATCAGGAATCTGTGAGGGAAGCTAATAGATTAAGAGAATTCTAAATCAACAATTAGATTAGGAAAGTTTGACGATAATCAATAGAATATGAAAATCCGTAAATAAATAATATATAAGAATTCTTTGAGAAGAATAAAGAAATTTCTATTAAAATTTTCAGAAGCCTTCACGATCAAAAATAAGTTATGAAACATTAAGTATAACTAATAAATTAAAAACCTTCTAGAAAAACTAATAGATTAGAATTTGTAAGTAAAATTTAGATTCTCATTGTTTTATGTGCCATCTCTCTTCCAGACATTAACGATCATGACTCTCCACAACTTCCTATACTTTTGAGCTCTAAGCAATGTTTGTACTCTTAATATCTGTCATATAGGAAGAAAATGAGTAACTACCGACATCGAGGTTCGAGCGTGAAACTCTGGACTCATGAATATATGTTTCAGGTGCATAAATAGCGGCGTCAAACTACTAACTGCAGTTGATTATTGGGTGATTATTGAGTGACTATTGAATGGAACTATCCAGTCGAATTAGTGTGAATTATTGTACTTCGATTTGTGTTATGATTTAGGATTTACCAGGAATTAAGCCGAGCCGAGCCGAGCCGAGCCGAGCCGAGCCGAGCCGAGCCGAGCCGCGCTACTAACAAGCTATTCAAGAAAATTGTTAATTATCTTTGGTTGACTTTTACTTCTTTGTTCTTGTTAAATATTTATTTGCGGTTATAATTAAATACTTTTTTATTTAAAATTGAAGCCTTAAGTTATACTGAATTATTAATGGCCACCGTACATCACAAAACTACCCCCCAGCCTTAGTTTTGACATCCATTTGCACAAGCTTGTTAGCTTGCTTAATTGCATTTTTCGTCTGATCCTTTTTGCCTTCAGTATGTCCTATGAGTGCTAAAGTGAACTAGGACCCAAACATTTCAGCACCACTCCTATCTCTCTCTCTCTCTCTCTCTCTCTCTCTCTCTCTCTATATATATATATATATATATATATATATATATATATAGAGAGAGAGAGAGAGACAGTCTAACAGACAGGCATTACACACATATATGTATAATCTCGATTATCATATCACTCAAATCGATGTAGTTATATTTTTTCTTCGCTCATATTTTTTTATTACAATAGTAGTATTAAATGTAATAGTCTTGAAATTTCTTTCCAAAAGCAATCTGTGTGTTGCAATAAAAGTAATTTTCTTTATTTAGTATTCCCAGTAGACGAAATAAATACCGTTTAAAATAAACATAACGTCTTCTCACATATTGTTATTTACTGGGAATAACGCTTAAAGTAATAAAAATATGTCGAATTAAAAAAATAAATCCATTAATTCTTTATTGTGTAATATCCTAAAAGCAGTCACTCGAATCCGAGAATGTTAGCCTACCAGGGCGGAGAGTTAATCTCCATAGCAGACGCCAATCCAGCCCCCATCTATGGTATATACTGCAACTATGCTGAGCAGACATTAGTTATAGTTTTGGAGAGAGAAGCGCATTATCTAACGTGATCAACAATCTGAATAAGGCTAGCACACTCAAACCCTTGGTCATCGATGTGACTTCGTGCTAACACACCCACGGACGACTCCCAATTTCACTCACAAGGCTTGGGTCAACCCGTGGCCGGACGCTGGAACCTACTCCAGGACCGATAACATCAAGAAGTCACCTTCCTGGCAAATCGAACTTGGTGAGATTCGAACCTGGATCTCATGGTCAGAAAGCGAATGTTCTAACCACTCGGCCATTATTGCGTATATAATGCGCACATAATTATCAATTGATCCATTTCTCTGGTACGTGAATCGACAAAGAATTGTGAATTTTCTTTGAAGAAACTTTTGAAATATAAATAAAAACAGAAGTTCATTTTTGTATGCCAAAGTACTTATGTATTAATTTAAATGGTCTTCCAAAAAGTTTATATATGTTTAAATGTCTTATTTCTTTAAATAAGGCTTTCGCCGTGACTTACTGGTACAAGTTAGGAACGCCTAAATCGAAGATAAATATTGGAATACCTTTTTACGGTCGGACATTTACACTACGTGATCCCAGAAAGTTTTACTTGGGCGCTGAAGTCAATGGTGCAGGCAAAAATGGAACAATAACAAGAATCGGTGGATTTTTAAGTTATTTTGAGGTAAGTCTGTCAAACTTCGCTTCTTACTTTACTCATCTTTCATTCATAGCATTTTTATCTGTTTATGACAAACAAATCACAAGCAGGCTTTATTATATTAGGTTGTCACACATTTTTTGGTTGGATGCTGATCCGGTCGTCTAACGAAATAACCCCTCCTTAGTATATTAAAAAATCTTGACTTATTTCTGACCCTTTTCTTTCCAGATAAGTTTTCTTTCAATATACTGTTACTCATAAGCTCAATGAAAATGATTACAGTGAAACAATGTCGAGTAATCTTATTGTATGATTACAAACAGGAAAAAAGAACCATTTTTACATCATTACATGGGATGAGAATAAATTCGAGGCGTTTTATTCATTTCCTATAAAGTGTGTCATTTCATGTATGACAACCTAATATAAATATATATATAAGCCTTTATTCAAAACAATGTCGAGTAATCTTATTGTATGATTACAAACAGGAAAAAAGAACCATTATATATAAATTAGAAAATCAAGCCAATAACATAAGTAAAAAAAGTCTAGAAGTTGATGTTATTTTTTTTCAAATATTATTTGTATTTTGATTTATTAACTGTATTTACTTGCAGAAATACCACCAAAGCTGTTAGTCTTGATACCAAGTCTTTTTTTTATTTATAATTATTTCCTTAAAAAAATTTATATAAATGGAACCACTTTGTAATTAGCAGTTAAATTTTATTTCCATGTAAGAATATTTTAAGAAAAGATTAAGATATCATTCTTTCTTTTATACAGAAATTTGTAATCTTTTCACACGCTTTTTTAATGTTTATATGATTTCTTTGCAGCTTTTGTAATAAATGTACAAATGCCAAGTCATTATTGACTCTACTATTCTTATTAATCTGTAAAATGAAATAGAATTTGGTTGATTCCTCAAGTTACAACATTTTAACAATATTGTCCTAAAAAGTTTTGCTTCAATGTGAAGTTTTTGCTATGAAAAACAGCCATAAAGAGAAATCTGATCATTATATGTTATGCGCATTTATCGGAAATATTTTCAGGCTTGTGATATGAAGCAAAAAGGAGCCAAACGTTATTTCATTGACGAGCAGAAAGGCCCGTATTTGGTGCTGGGTAACCAGTGGCTTGGTTATGAGGATAAACATAGTATTGCCATCAAGGTATGTTCAATCCAAAAAGGGGCAGCGTGAATGCTGAGAAATATAGAGCTTTGTTTATTTGTTTTCTTACGTGGTGCACTGTTTCACCGTATAATGTCATCGTACTGAATATTTTAAGAAAATTCTTCTTCTTCTATGTATCGTATATCCTTTTGGGACGTGGGTGATCATGACTCTCCACAATTCCTGTCCATTGTAGTTCTTAATAAGGTTTATCTTTTTACCATCCCACCCAGCTCCTGTTCTGCCATCTATTTACACAAGTTTATTAGGGGAGGTTACTCGCTGTTTCCCTCTGTCTCTCTTGACCTCAATATGTCCTGTAAGTGTCAAATTCTATTTTACTTTACAAAAACAAATTTCAAACATAATATCTTGAATTAGTCCAGGCAGGGCCGACGCAAGGGTTTCCTCACCCTGAAACTATGATACGCCCACGATTACACCTAATTTCAGATTTATCCAACCCAGGGTGCCACGCACCTTCGAAGAAAAATTATATTTCAATACTTATTCAATTAGTTAATGAATAGGTTCTTTTATGAAAACAATCTTTTTCTTTTTATAACCCCCTATACATACACATACACACACAAAGAAGTTTTGTATAACTAAATTTTACTGGGAAACTTTTTTTCGAGTCTCAGATTTTTACATTTCCATAGATTAATCCTCCGACACATCTCCGATGAAATTTCGGAAATTTTATTTTCTGAAAGAAAATAAAACCTGCTACAACAGTATTTTGACTGTTGCCCGAATTAATAACGAAAATGAAAAAAAATACAAATCAGATTCAATTACAAAGAAAAAAATAACGAACTAAATAAGGGTTCTTGCAAAAATTCGTCCCTTTTTGCTGAGAATAAGATAACCTATTCTCTGAGTAACGCAATGTAAAAAAAAACATAGCAGAAAACAAACTTAAAAATTACAATGCACCAACCCCCCAAAAAAAAAATAGCGCCCCCGCCCTGCTGTGTCAGTGTTAACAATAAAAAAAGGGGGAAGAGCCTTAGCTCTTCAGTTACACTTTCAGTCCTTTCAAGGTTCAAAAACTTTTATCTTTTTTCTTTTCTCTCTTGTATAGACAAAGGTTCTCTTCTTGGTGACCAAACTCCCTTCTTTCTTCATTTATTTTCCTCCCGTTCGCCTGGAAATTACACCTTTCTTTTACGGCCGCTAAAAGGTGAAAATTTACTTAAACACGCGCTAAAACACTTTTTGAAAACGCACGTGTTTGCTCCTTCTTCTCAAACGGCTTTAGCTCCAAACTCCACTTATGGACTTAATTTCAACTTTACTTTCTGGGGCTTCTTCGAGAGGACTTTCTCTGAAGGAGAAATTTGCCCTCAGCAACTTTGTTTCCCATGCATCCTTCACTTATGGGCAAACGCTGCCTGCCTTTTCAGCAGGGAAAGAGAAAACGAACCTCTTCTTTCTAAGCTGTCTCGTTTCCAACTGCTTTTAAGGTACAGTCCCAATTCTCCCTTCCCTTTCAAAGCGGGGGGGGGCGGTTCACCTTTGAACCGTCCAATCACAGTCCATTAAAAAAAATATCAGCAGGTTCTTAGGGTCAGTAACACAGTGACAGTGAGTGTCTTTTGTTCTCCCTGACCTAGAAATTTTCAAAGAAAAAAATCATATCATTCTTGGCAACCATTTCACAAATCTAGGAAAGTTTGTCCGCCGAAAAACTAGCATAAAAAAAAGTAAATAATTTTAAATTAAGTTTTATTAAAGCAAAAATAGGATATTTAATTGGATCCCTGAATAATAGCTTATTATTGACAATTTATTGATATTTTTTAGCCATTTTATGGAAAAAAAATTTTTATTCGGTCTTTAAAAAATAAACTTCATTGTTTTTTTTATTTGTTACTAACATAAAAATAAATCATTTTAAAGGAAGCTTTATTAAAGTAAAATAGCGAGACTTATTTTTTCAAAAATTAATTCAAATAAAATATAGTTAAATTCATAAAACAAATATTCAACACAAGTAATATTGACTGTAACTCATGTCTGTCTCTCCTAATTTTTATTTATTTTTATTTTTATTTTCAAATACAAATATAGCTTGAATTTGGATGAATACCAAGTGAAATGAGTGATAAAATCAAACGGTTCCTATTCTACAAGTTTTCCTATGCATTTTTGATAATTAAATAAAACAAAGAATAGTAAATAACCACGTAACTTTAAAAATGAATATTAAAACAACAAAGTAAATTTAAAAGAACTAGAATATTAAATACAATTTATTTGAAAAAAGTTTAATATTTATTTATTCAAATATTCGAAACAAAAATTGTAAAAAAGTTTATTTAGAAAAATAAAAATGAATACTACTAATATTACAAAAACAAAATATCTTGCATTAAATTTATTAAAGTTTAGTATGATTACTAACAAAAAAAATTAAACGAAGAAGAATATTAAATAAAATTATTTGAAGAAAATTTGCAATCAAATTTGACTGCCAACAAGACAATCAACATGTTGTTGAATTTCAACATAGCAAAGAAATCTAAGATGAAGTTATTTCTTCCGAGCAACATCGGATATCCCCGCGCTTATATATATATATATATATATATATATATATATATATATATATATATATATCGCTATATTTTAAGACATTTTTATGATTATATATTCTTTTTTATAGATACAAATATTTAAGTAAATGCTTTATTTATAATAAACAGTATTAACGACATTTACCGGCCTGAATGTCCGAGAAATTTTCATAGAAAATATGCATCCTCCTAGAGGAATCGAACCTGTATCCTATACGGAACCGTCATATAGCCTGACGTGCTTACCGACTTAGCAACAGAGGAGCGTTTCGGTTAGCAAGGTCGATTTTACTGTTTTTTAAACTACAATTCTCCACGATTTTCTCTCGTACATTCATATCTGCTTGATGCGTATCCAAATGTAAACAAATGACGTCACACATTATGAAATGGACAAAGTCCGACAATTATTTTAAGCCATTTTTATGTTTATATATATATATATATATATATATATATATATATATATATATATATATATCCAAAGTCTACTTAAAGTATCAGAACATCATCAAGACTGTGAAATAAATTACTTACCTAACACCTACTTTCCACTGTTTCCGTCTCCTTCTAAGTAGTACTTTAAAAGAGACGTTGAAAAATATGGTACTGCTCATGAAGGGTAGCGGAAAATTCCGTACTTTATTTTTTGTGCGTACTGTTCAAATTTACTGATTTTTTTTATCACATCATAATATCCGAGAATATCATATACATGAGAAAAGAGCTAAGATAACTTATAAAATCTTCTTGCTTAAAAAGCGATCTCAGTAAAATCATTCTTGATCTTTGACCGATGATATGTGTTCTCTTTTCAGGTTCACTGGCTTCGAGAACACGGCTACACAGGGGTTATGGTCTGGACGATGGACCTTGATGACTATAAGGGTCAGTGCAATGAAGGAAAATACCCTCTTTTAAACACCGTTATCAAAGCTCTTAAAGAAACAGAGTAAGTACTTTACGGAAAGCGTTTCCATTTTTTTTCATAGATGTACTGAAAAAGGAAAAAGAATATCTATGCACACGATTAAAACTGGTTTTCATTTATTCAGCTCTTTCATCTCTGTCACATATTTGAGTGAATATCTGATGTATCAAATTGAAACAAATGATTTAGTTTTCTCGCCAGAATCATTGAGCGCCTATTGGTACTTAAACTCAGCCCAAGACTCAAGAGTCAAGTGGAATTCGTACATACGATCCATGGCTAAAGATGTTGGGAAAATGATCGGTTCCCTATACCGATCCAGCATGTCCTCCTGCTATCGTCTACCTTTACAAGAGCCAGATCAGACCGAAAATGGAGTACTGCAACCATATACCGTTTGTAGCAGCAAAATTGTCCAAATCGTGTAACAGCAAAATTGTCCAATTGTTAGATTAAGCTTTGAACCGTTGTATCTTAGAAATGATTAAAGATATCTTACTGGAATTCTCCAGGGTCTTCATAACATGATTAGACTCTACTTTGAGCAATAAGAATGTATAATTACTCATTAAGCTTAACAGAAGAATGAAATTGATCATAAAAAATGACATATTCATCATTAATTAATTATATAGCTAAAGATCGGAAGCTCATGAAGGATTGAAATAAATTTCATATATATATATTATTTCAGGATCGTTTTCCAACTTATTCAAATTATATTCGCCCTCTCTAACTTTCTAACTTTCTGTCCTGGAGTAACAAGCTGCATCAGAGATTTCACGTACGATTTCATTTTCAAATCATTTTCCCTGCTCTTAGGACTGTCTTAGCTGAAGCTCCTTCTCTTTCACGTGCCAAACGTCTTATTAACTGAGTTGGATATTTTCTAATTGATCTCTTTAGCTCTAAATTGAAATGATGATCCCTCTCCCTATTTTAACCACCTGATCCAGTTTTCCTCTCTACTGTTCCCTCTTTTTAAACTTATTCCCCGTTCTCTTGATGGTTCTTGAATGAACTTTGAAGATGGGAGCCAGAGAATGAATGTTGGTACAATTACTGAAGGCCTGAATGATCTTTATTTTCTCACCATTGCTCATCTGGGAAGACAGTGGGGCTGACGCAAAACGATTTTAACCTGTCCTTTTCAAGTTGAATACCTCAAAGGGTTTTTCAGTGATTCTTACGATAAATGGTGTCATGATGGCTAAACGTTTTATCTGAAAACCTGGAAAAAAGAAACTTAATTAATTTCGTGTATTTAACGATATTAAAAACATTTTGTGGGGTGGACAATTATGCTGTTACACGATTTGGACAATTTTGCTGTTACACCCGGTATAGGCAGTAGCTACCCAGTCTTCACATTCCACTCTTGATAGAGTCAATGGGCGACAAATTATTTTCCACTCTGCAGCCCCCCTTTCTCACAGACAAGACGTCACAAGCTTCTTGTCGCTCTATCGCTATTTCCATGGAAAGTGTTCAGATGAACTACACTCCTTTGTTATGCCAGTTCTAACCTCCTTCAGGGCTAGGACCGGCCATGCCACTCTCACTGTTGTGAACCATCCTCAGTCCCATCGTATTTACCTGGTGAGATGTAAATCCCACTCAATCAGATTCTTCGCAAGAACCACTTGTGAAACCGATTTCCAAGAGGTTGCTTCACCGATCTTTACGATCTTAACCTGTTTAAACGTTATCTTCCACAGATATTAGCATAATCTATACCTCTTAAGCTGTAATCCTCTACTTTCGGTAGGCCTCCAGTATTGTACAGGGTGAACACACCTGTAAAAAATCTGTCATGCACATTTATGAATGAATGAATCGAATTATTCACTCCTGCATCGAATATTGCTACCACATCTAGTCTAATTTTTCTGTTATATATCTTGAGATTATTGACAAAATCCAAAGAAGATTCAGAAACCTTATCGGTCCTGACCTGGCATCTCGGCTTCAGCCACTTTCCCACGCCGAAAGCGTCCCTCTGCTTTTTTTTTTTTTTTTTCATAAATATATTCATGGCAATTGTTCTGATGATATTTCTTCGTTCGTACTTTAACGTCACGAATTTAAAAGCAGTACTCGACTGGCAGCTAGGTCTCGTAATTTCACTAGTGAAATTACTAGTTGTAACCGTAAGTACTATACTAATAGTTTCTTCATTATTTACATTATTCGGACTATTGTCCTCATCTTTGTCGCCATATTTATTACAACGTTTCGGCCGTTGTACGCTCCGGCCTTCTTCAGGTGGTTGGAATGTCGAACTGAACCCTTTATTTCGCTCACTGGTGTAGACTGTTCTAGTTCCACGTGCCAGGTCTAATGGATGGCACAGTGGATAAAGGCGTTGGTTAGATCCAGTGACAGGACCCAAAGAGTGTGAGTTCAATACACGGTTAAGGCAGTGGAGAACTTTCAGAGGGAAAATTAACAAGGAGATAACTGATAACTGACAGCCATTAAACATGGCACGTGGAACTGTTAGTTGAAGCCTGCGAAATGGTGACCAAAGTTTTCTCGCTTGACAATTTCGACTTTCTGTCCCTAAGTAATCGTGTTTTGAAATAAAGATTTCCAGGTTTATTCATAAACCCGACATACAACAACGGCTTAAAATGGTTTCTGTTCCTCGTCGTTTTCCTGGTGGCATGCATACTGCTAGATGTTCCTCTTCTCCAAAGAAGTTTGAAAAAACACGACGCATCACTCACATCGAACAAATCCCCAACAAATTCCCTAGCAGAACCCAAACTTTTGACTTACCAAAAGATAGAAATCCTACAAGAATTAATGATCTGAAATGTATTTTATCTTCTTATCTTGCAGCCACTTGCCTAAGAATGGACCAGATTATGACATGTCTCCAGGTAAATATTCGCCTTTTTGTACAAACACACACACAGACACACACACACACAGACATTGTGAAACAGCCTGACGAATGGACAGAACGATTGCTAAACGGTTCGTCTATGAAACTCCAGAGTCAATCAGCTAAGTAGCAAATTTTATTTGTATGCACACACACACGCACTGTGTGTGTGTGTGTGTTTGCAAATGCGCGCGCGTGCGTGTGTGTGTGTGTGTGTGTGTGTGTGTGTGTGTGTGTGTGTGTGTGTGTGTGTGTGTGTGTGTGTAACAGTGTCAATATCCTTTCCATAGAATCACATAGAATGTATATTACGTTGGATCTTATATATTTGTTGTTGTTACAATGAGAGAAAGGTGTATAATTTAAAGAGAGAAAAAGCCACAAACGTTTTTATTATAATGTGGTTGCTTTTATATACTTTATTCTATATATTTTGTTACACGGGTTTCGGGTCTTGTGATCTTTATCAGACAAAGAATCTTTATTTCCACATATTATTTAAAGTGATGAATTTCTCCTCCTATGGTAACCATAACTTTTTTTTTTTTTTTTTAACTATTGTCTTTTGTGTGTAGTAGTGATCTGAATCTATCTTTGAATATATATATATATATATATATATATATATATATATATATATAAATTCAAAGCTACGTAACCTTTACCTAAGGAAAATAATGATACTCATCTTTCCAGAACAATATATATATATATATATATATATATATATATATATATATATATATATATATATATATATATATGTATTTGGGGCAGCAGCAATCCTCTTTTATACAAGTTTCATTAAAGACGACATGGAAAAGTGCGACTAAGCTTTTTATTTAAATGTTCTTGTGTTCGTATAAGTGTTTTCTTTTCTGGACACGAAGTGTGTAAAATTTAGGACATACGGAAACCTCTAAAACATTGTTTTTTTCGATTCTGTTAATTTATTTAAGTTGTTTTAAAGAGGATCACAGGTACTCAATGTTGAAATTAATTCGAATTGACGTAAAGTGTTTTTGAGATATTTTTTGTAATTGAATTTCATTTTTTTTTTTTTTAATCTTGGTGTGTTTCTTTTTGCGCCATTCCTTGAGCTCTTTTTTTTTGTACTGGATTTATATAAATCAAGTAGAGACTATATCTATCTTTACGGTTTCAGAATTTTTGTGACGACATCGACTACTCCCGAGACCCTATTTAGTCAACTCATGTTGGTGAATATATTACAGGCATTTTACAGCTAGTAACATTTTTACTTAAAGTCAAATACATTGACAGACATGTATTTTTAGGTCTATTTTTCCATGTCTCATTATAGTTTGAAAGACATGTTTTTAATCGTTTCTCGCCACCCCTATTTATTAAACGCCCCCACCAAACGGGTTTTGGGAAAACAGAGAATCATCATTTTATCATATTTTCTGATTTTTTCCCTCGCTCCTTCATTACGACCACCCTTTTATTTGGCGCCCAAGAGTAAGTGATTCAATACATTTACACACAACTAAATTTGATTATAATCCTATTGAGCAAGAAATGTTGTTTTGTACTAACTCTGGGATGTTTCTTTGATCAGCATTCATTACTTTGTAAATTAAACTCCAATTCATAATTAAATGAATTTTGTTAAAAATACAAACTTCACTTTTTTTGCTCGAATTATCAAAACTGACAATTTCAATTTACCTGTGGAAAATTCAAAAATATTTATAAAAACTGACGAAATTTAGCTCCTAATTAAAAAAGAATGGTTTTCTGTAACGTTTTTCCTTTACTTCCGATTGATCAGTATAAATTATTCAAATAACAATTTTTATAGAGCGCTCCTGGAATAATGTATTGAACACCGAGTGGCGACATTTTGCCTCGTGTTTGGGCGAATATTCATGGCCTGAACTCGTTGTCGATCTCAGTGTCCACTTTTATATTCTATATTTACATACACTCTATCCCTGATATTGAACACTTTTACCCATAAATATACCATACTTTAAAACCATATTTTGATCATATATATATATATTACATCATTTATGTGGCATTTTCTTTCAGGGCGTCGGCGATCGTGACTCTGCAGTTTTTCTAGGCAACATCTGACTCTTTTCTATTCCTCCTTGTCCCTGTTTTATCATCCATTTCCGCGTCCTGGGGTATGACGATAAACTACATCCGACAGCACGGCCTCTGATGAGGAGGTTTTGAGGAGAGTGGAGATTCTCCAGCATTCATTGCTATATAAGAAAACAGGTGTTTGGTAGCGGTTCAGTATTCATTTTCTTTGTTTCTAACGAGGTTTTTTCTGTTTCTTGTTACTCTGCTTAGCTTTTGGAATGCATTTTTGGCCATCCCAATGCGCATTCTTATTAAAATATACCAATTAAAATATGGACATTCACTCTAGTTTTTATTTCAACATCTTAATTTATATTCAATAAAATGTCAATGAAACCTGACCTACAGATTCCTTACAAGGAGTACATATTCTATTCATACGAACCTATCCTAAAAATCTCGTCGGCATGAAATAACCCATTGAGGTTGATAGGTCGTAAACCAAACGAAACCATCATCCAGTCCCACAAACACATTAGGTGAACTACTCGATACGTCCTGTGAGTATTAAGTTTTCCATGTCGTCCTTCCTCATAATGTGTCCCAGAAATTTCAACTGTCGCTTTCTGATTTTAAGTACGAGCATCTTTCTAGTTCTTATTTTCTTCATAACTTCCTCATTGCTCACATGTTCTGTCCATAGCATTTTTAATATTTGTCAGTAGAACATCTTTCACTTCAACTATATTCTTCATCTGTGAAGGAATTGTCTAGCATTCACTCTCATATAGGCGGATAGATATGACATAGCACGCTTTTCGCTGATTCTAACGAAATTTTCCTATGTCTTAATACTTTGCTTACTTTCTAGCAGGTCTCTTTCATTATTCCGATACAGCTTCGGATCTCTGTGTCACGTATTCCGTTGTATATTGCTATACTTACCAGAGGTTTAGATATCTACTTGATTCTGATATATCCAATTCGAAGCTCACATCTTTGGCTGTCGCCTACACATAAGACATATATATTTATCCTCCAGTATCTGTCTATATTTCTGACTTCCTCGATTCTGGCAATGATGTCCAAGTATGTTACTCGCCTGATTGTTGTGGCGAAGTTGAGACCCTTATTCAATACTGACTCCTCAGAGGCACTC
Source organism: Acanthosepion pharaonis (assembly GCA_903632075.3). Classification (NCBI taxonomy): domain Eukaryota; kingdom Metazoa; phylum Mollusca; class Cephalopoda; order Sepiida; family Sepiidae; genus Acanthosepion; species Acanthosepion pharaonis. The sequence continues at coordinate 79,705 of CAHIKZ030000965.1, forward strand.
AGCTGATATTGACTGATATTGATTACTGCTTTCACTGATGGGTGATGGACCTTGTGCGTAATGTAAATAGTGTATCTTTATCCTGTCTAAAAAAATATTTAAATTAAATCGTGTATCGTAGTGTCATATTGTTTGAAATTGTTTTAAAATTGTTACATTTTCTTTTCCTCCACAGATTTAAGAAAAACTTGCTTTAATAAACCCTTTGGATATTATCCCCATTGGTGTGATTGCCAGAAGTTTGTTTATTGTGACACCTTCATGGATGGAATCGTCGGTTCATGCGGCACGGGTAAGGTATGGAACCAAGAGAAAGCTGTATGCGTGATGGATACTCTTCATCAATGCACAAAAAGATGCTAAACTGCTATATTTCTGATTCTTTGGATTTTTTCCTTTGAAACAAGATTTATTTAATAAATAACAAGATTATGAATCCTGATGTCTCATGTTCAGTGAATAGCATTTGAGTTTATTCAATAACGATTGTTGGATAACTGACCGGTAAATCAGTCAGTTATGTGCCATGCGTGATACACGCTTAGGTGATCATGTATCTTTCGATACATGACTGACGAGGCAGAATTTCCTCGCAGTAAGTTGCCATTTCTATCTGCAGCAGACCAGTTGCCATCCAAGGCTATAGAACCCGGTCCGTCTTTCTATTTATGCATAGCTGCGGGGGGGGGGGAGAGAATCCATTACTCCACCGTATCTCCAGAGGAGGCACGATGGAGTAATGGATAGCTGCTCGGATTGAGGAATCGGAGAGCTGAGTTCGAATTCCAGTCGAATCCATTACATTCACTTACGTGCTAATACTCTTAGGAAAGGTAGGAATCCTCTTTTCTATGCCCCGCCCCCAGCTATGGGAAAATAGCAAGACAGACCGGGTTCTGTAGTTTTTGATGGCAACTGGTCTACCGCAGAAAGAAATGGCAACCTACTGTTAAATACACGATCTTTTTAAAATAAGCAATTTAGGATTTTGATCAGGATACCAGTTGCTTAATTTTTACGCAAGAATTAATACAGGTTCATAAAATAGCTGCATATTCTTTATGCTAATAAATAGAAAAATAAAGTCATGTCAATGTAACTAAACTTTTTACCTTAAAAATAAAAAGACAACAACTTCAAATTAAAAACTTTGTATTTCAAATTTAAATTTTATCAGTGTAAAAAGATAAAGGATTAGTTTACAAACAAAATAACGAACGAACAATATAATCATAGATAATTAGAAATTGATTAGTTCACATCGATGCGCCAAGGTTGGGGCAAAATGATTCTGTACATGATTGTACGTTTTCATAAACAGTAGTTAGGTAATTGCAGACATCGCTTTATTGCGGCAGCGTCATCTGTACTCTGAGTAATTCCTGCTGGTAGAGATGACAATATGGTTTCAAATGTTCCGGCCATCTGGTGCTTCATAGCAGACTTCACGACGCTCCAGAATTCCTCGAATGGATTTAGTTGCGCGCTGTATGAAATGCGCATTAGAATGGTACCGATAAATTCACCCACTTGCATTAACATACCCAAATCGACTCGAACAGGACCAGTGTTACAGGTGATAAAACTAATATCGTCCGAAATGCCTCTATGAAGTTTTCTACAATTCGCAGAATTTGTCCTTTATAAATGATCCTCTTTGTCTCGCTCAGTAGAGCAGACTAGTTTGACTGATTGCTCCAACGATGTCTATATTACTGTCTCTGAGTGAAGCTACCATCACACAGCATCTGTGGTCCCTGTGGTTTGACTGATTGCTCCAACGATGTCTATATTACTGTCTCTGAGTGAAGCTACCATCACACAGCATCTGTGGTCCCTGTGGTTTGACTGATTGCTCCAACGATGTCTATATTACTGTCTCTGAGTGAAGCTACCATCACACAGCATCTGTGGTCCCTGTGGTTTCACTGATTGCTCCAACGATGTCTATATTACTGTCTCTGAGTGAAGCTACCATCACACAGCATCTGTGGTCCCTGTGGTTTCACTGATTGCTCCAACGATGTCTATATTACTGTCTCTGAGTGAAGCTACCATCACACAGCATCTGTGGTCCCTGTGGTTTCACTGATTGCTCAACGATGTCTATATTTGTCTCTGAGTGAAGCTACCATCACACAGCATCTGTGGTCCCTGTGGTTTCACTGATTGCTCCAACGATGTCTATATTACTGTCTCTGAGTGAAGCTACCATCACACAGCATCTGTGGTCCCTGTGGTTTCACTGATTGCTCCAACGATGTCTATATTACTGTCTCTGAGTGAAGCTACCATCACACAGCATCTGTGGTCCCTGTGGTTTGACTGATTGCTCCAACGATGTCTATATTACTGTCTCTGAGTGAAGCTACCATCACACAGCATCTGTGGTCCCTGTGGTTTGACTGATTGCTCCAACGATGTCTATATTACTGTCTCTGAGTGAAGCTACCATCACACAGCATCTGTGGTCCCTGTGGTTTCACTGATTGCTCCAACGATGTCTATATTACTGTCTCTGAGTGAAGCTACCATCACACAGCATCTGTGGTCCCTGTGGTTTGACTGATTGCTCCAACGATGTCTATATTACTGTCTCTGAGTGAAGCTACCATCACACAGCATCTGTGGTCCCTGTGGTTTGACTGATTGCTCCAACGATGTCTATATTACTGTCTCTGAGGAAACTACCATCACACAGCATCTGTGGTTTGACTGATTGCTCCAACGATGTCTATATTACTGTCTCTGAGTGAAGCTACCATCACACAGCATCTGTGGTCCCTGTGGTTTGACTGATTGCTCCAACGATTTCCTGAAGGTTACTCGGACTGGAAAATACATAGAGATGGTCGGAAAACACAACGTTGTGACAGTAACAACAAAAACGTAAATAATGTGAATATTACATTATAATAAGTAAAATGAAACTTATCTTTTGACAATGAGGTGGGAGCCAGGGTATGTATGTGAGGTGGGAACCAGGGTATGTGAGGTGGGAACCAGGGTATGTGAGGTGGGAGCCAGGGTATATGAGGTGAGAGCCAGTGTATTTGAAAAAGCTTAGCATGATGACCAGTTTGCACAAATAAAAACATCTCTGCTGTATTTTATTTATAACATCCTGCTTGCCCGTACTGTCACTGCTGCTTCTGCTGTCGCAGTAGTTTTCGTTTCGTTTCTTCGACCTGTCGCTCTGTGTCTCAATGCGCTACCAAAAAACGTAGTATTCTTAGTGTCGTCACTTGACGGTGTTTTTGATCTTCACGACTATCGCAAACTGGAAGTTAACCAGATTCTACGGGAAATTTCGCCCGGTATTAATCGTCTTATATCGCCTGGCTGACGGGCTTTCAGCAGGAAAATTATTCTAGCGGTAATTCGTAATGGAGAGACCTCAGAGCAATAACAGTGTGTACTTCTGAGTATTGGCTTCTAAATAAAGCGAGAATTGAAATTTGGGAAATTTTAGAAGACCATAAATCTTCATATAGTGCCCTCTTCAATCTATGCACTGCATAGATTGACGTAGATCTATTACGTCAGTTATGCGCCATGCGTGATACACTCTTAGGCAATCATGTATCTTTCGATACATCACTGACGAGGCAGATTTTTCCAGCAGTAGATTACCATTTTTTCTGCGGTAGACTAGTTGCCATCCGGTCTGTCCTGCTATTTACCCATAGCTGGGAGGGGAAGAATATTATTCATACCTTTCCCAAGGGCATTAGCCTAAAGGATTCGACTGGAATTCGAACTCGGCTCTCCGATCTCTCCGATTCCTCAATCCGAACCGCTATCCATTACTTCCCCCAGCCTACTAATCTTACTAAATCTTAGTGAATTGGTTTATTTCAAGTTCAAATCTTCCTAGAGATTTCCTCAAACTAATTTTATGGCTTCTAATTATTTTTGTATTAATTCTTCCTTTCTTTCCTTTTTCTCCTTGATGATTAGTTTCCCTGAGGGTTTGTTTTTTTTTTTTTTGTTTTTTGTTTTTTTTCACAGTTTACTCATAATTGTTTTCGGTTTCAAATCACCATTAACTATCCACATCTATTAAGACGCTATTAACTATCCACATCTATTAAGACGCTGAACTAGGGTTACCAATCTTTTATATATTTTTTCCTAACAATTTCATAAATTTACATTCTTGGTACATTTGCATCTGTTAGTTTTATGATTAGCATAGTACCCGTCATCATAGTATGTACGTTTTGTTCGGGATCAGAGTTGCGATCCGGACTTCTGCCTAAAATGTGCAGTAAATGTGCGGTATGTAAAAAGTGTTAAACAAAGTAACTAATAATAACAAAACAAAATATCCTTAGCAACTGGAGAGAATTTAGAGAACGCTATTTTCATACTGTTAACTGAAATTACATCAATTACTGTCACGTGGGGAGATATTGTTTTTATTCCTGTGTTGACGGATTCAACCATTTTCTTTTGATTTCTTGATTCTGTACGTTTGTTTGGGAGAGCATTAATTCTGTTAAAAAAAGTGAAATAGGGAAAAGGCCTGGGCGTAGATTAATATTTGGGTAATATTCAATGGCGGCACTCTCGAGGATTTTCCTTCTGAGTGAGTTATTTTCTTTTTTTATGGGTGTAGCATTTTTAAAATCAAAATTATGGTTGAATTTATTTCTATGTATGACTAGTGCATTAGCTAAGTTGTTTTTTGGTGAGCTCTCTTTTGTGCTCATAAATGCGTTTTTTTTTAATTTCTACTTGTTTCTCCAATATATTGGGAGGAACAGTTTTGGCAATTTATTTTATAAATGCCTGCTTCAGAAATATTATTGCTATTAGTGTTTGAGGATCTGAGTATATCCATAATGTTTTGTTTTTTTTTGTTGTTTTTTTGTGAGGTGTTTGTGACTATTTTAAGATTATTTAGATGGGATAGTGGACGTGACAGAGTTGGTTGTTAGTATTGTGCATCTGTTTTTATGTAATTTATTATTGCGGATTATGCTATTATTTTTGTTTCGGTTGTATATTTTGTATGCCTTTCTTGTGTTGTGGATGTAATGATATGGGTATTGTAGGTTTTTGAAAGTGTTTTCTATGTATGTTTCTTCTTTAAGTAAATATTGGGGACTGCAGATTCTTAATGCTCTTAGATAGAACCCTATAATAATTCCAGATTTAATTTTAGAAGAGTGGTTTGAGTAGAAACTGATCAGATCATTTTTGTTTGTAACCTTTCTGTAAACGTCAAAATTGAGCTCATTATTATTTCTATGTAATATGATGTCTAGGAATGGAAGAGTGTAGTTGGTTTCAGTTTCAAAAGTGAAGTTTATTGTAGGTTCAACGTTGTTAAGTTTGGAGAGAAGATCCGTTAAATTGGTGTTTTGTGGATATATTAATAATGAGTCGTCTATGTATCTGAAATATGAAGAGTTTGTAGGGAGAATATTTTTGAATGTGTCACTTTCTAGAAATTCTAAAAATAAACAAGCAAGAACGCCGCTGAGAGGAGATCTCATTGGTAAACCAAATTTATGTCTGTAATGTTGGTTAGCAAAAGTAAAGAAACATTGTTTGGTAATTAGCTGGCATATTTTTATGGTTTTATGTGTAGGTAGAGGTAATTTAATTTTTGCTTTTGTTAGGTGTTTTTTAGTAGATTTAAGCATGGGGATGTTTGTGTATAGAGATTTTATATCTAAACTAGCCATATATTTGTTTTTAATGTCTATGTTTTTTAATTTGTTTAGGAGGTCACCTGAATTTTTTATGAGTGATGGACTAATAGTGCCGAAAAGTGAAGTTAAAATTCTGCTTAGTCTGCGGGATATTTTATGTGGGGCGCTGCCTATTCCTGATATGATAGGTCTCATTGGTATGTTCGGTTTATGTGTTTTTGGTAATCCGTATAATATGGGTGTTTTTGGATGGTATTCAATAAGTCTTATCCAAGAGAAGTCTTCATTTCTTAGTATCTTTTTGATATCGCTTGTAAATTTTTGTGTTTCTTTTATAGCTTTGTTTTCACTTACTTTTTCATTTTTTTTTCTCATTAACGATGATAACATCTATGAAAAAGTAAATGAAAACAAAGTTATAAAAGAAATGCAAAAAATCAGAAACACAAGACTGTATATATGTACAAACTCACATTTACACACACTTTCCAAACGAGAGCTAGTCAGGAAAAACATTGAAAAACTTCTTTTTCCTATCCTACTACGCACGCCGTACACTATTATTCCAAAACATTTATACAACAACTAAAATTTATGGTTAGATCATATGAAAGTGCAAAATCACAAAATTTTAATTCACTATAACATGTCTATACAAAACACATTCCTCCGGCGCGGCAAATAGAATTTTTTCTACAACATGTGGAAAACACAGAAGCTCGAATCGGTACTACTACTATGACACGATTCACCAACAGCAATGCAACACTCCTTTTCCCCACTTGTCTATTTGCTTGACCCTTTCTTTCACGGCGACGCTTAACTCAATTTCATCCGGCAGACATGCTTAAACATATATTCTACACCACGTGCGACATTTCACACCACTACTTATCAACATTTCAACATTACTTACCATGCCTTTAATGTACAAAAATTTTCTACGCTGAAGAGATTAAGTGTAAAACAATTTTCGGACGACTCACTGTCCTAAAATACATTCTGTTCGACGCAATCTTCGGACGACTCACCGTCCTGAAATACATTCTGTGCGATGCAATCTTCGGACGACACACTGTCCTGAAATACATTCTGTGCGACGCAATCTTCGGACGACTCACTGTCCTGAAATACATTCTGTGCGATGCAATCTTCGGACGACACACTGTCCTGAAATACATTCTGTGCGACGCAATCTTCGGACGACACACTGTCCTGAAATACATTCTGTGCGACGCAATCTTCGGACGACACACTGTCCTGAAATACATTCTACGAGACGCAATTTTCACATAAAAATTTGATGACGATATATACTGAATGTTACTTAGTTATCACTAATACGCAAATTTTTCAACATCGCCACGACGCTCTCACTCCAACATAAATTCGCATGCATTCTACAGTACACTATCCAAGTATGCATCTCGACTTACTGAATTTACGCGGATTATTAGAATTAAGTAAGCTGCAAGCATTTAAACACAAACAGCGTCAGCTAACAACAATTCACCCTGAAGATACGTGTACACTTCGTTGACACACACTCAAACTGTTCTATACATTCACCTCGAATATAATGTCAACACCCTGACAACACACATACTCTCGGTGATTTTTCATATGATAACATTTCAGAAATCACATTCAACTTCAATATGCGTCAACAATTTTGGACACGTTCTCTATTCAGTTTATAACTTTTTACATATTAAAAGTTTTCGTTCATGCAAGTTTCAATCTGAGATGGTATTGTCGGAATTAGCTCCTCCTTAATTCCCTAATTGTTCACTAGAGGGTGCTCTCCCTACACTATAAATACTGGGCGACTTCTTACCTCGTTCTCTTTTTCACTTTGCATTTCAGCAGACACATTTAAAAATGTGATCTCTCGCAGATATCCACGTTTTTGCTCACTTGTGGGAAAACGCCATGAAATATACAATGTAAATTTTGTTGTTTAATATATATACTCGTTGATATATATATATATATATCGGTCTTGTTTGTTTTCTTTACTTCTTCGGTTGGACTCAACTTGAGTCCACCATGTTCTTGTAGTTGGAATAAACACACTTGTTCCTAATTTAACAACTCGCAAACCCACACGGTCCGCTTCAGTATTAGCAATAGCGAGGGGTCCATATATACAACGCATAGACTGGATGTCTTAGATTTTTTTTCCAGAATAAATAGTTTTTTCCTTCATTTTTTTAGGATAAATAGTAAAATAGAGAAGTGTCCGAAGGCATATTTGGATAGCCAAGGAAGCATTCTAAAAGATAAGCAGAGTACTAAGAAATAGGAAAAAAATTGCTAGAAACAAAGAAAAGAATACTAAACCGCTTCGTAATAGTTGTCTTCATTTATGACGGTGAGTTCTGGACAATCTTCTCAAAGATGACGACGAAACTTGAAGCAACAGAAATACCGTTGACCGAACATGGGAACGAAACGACAAAGGGGTGGAGAAAATGAAAACAAAAAACTTATACTTAACAACAGGACGAGAGAGTTGAGGTTTCTGTTGCACATAACGAGGAAGAAGGGCTTGGAAAATCTGATACCCACAGGACAGATGAAAACAACGCATAACATATTTAGTGAGCATGAGTAAATGGAAAGCGGAAGAGGCCTTAGTAGAAATAATAGAAAAAAAAAACAAAGTTTATGAAGAGCTACAAGGGACAGGAGGTTTTTGAGGGTCATGATCACCTACGTCCTGAAGGAAGACGTCATATAAATAAGGATAAGCAGAGAAGGCCCTTGCCTCTGTATAGTGTCAGTTCTACGCATAGAAACAGAAGAACCAAGTGAAAGAACGTCGAAGGTGGGGCGTGTAGAGTTGATTCAGCAAGAGAAGAAATAAGAAGAAAGTAAAGAATTTCCTTTTGAAAAAGATGATAGTAAAGCATGATACTGATTCTTTTTTAAAAGAAAGTCATCAATAAATTTGCCAAAAAGAAGCGAAGAATTGAATTTTATTTACAAATGAACAAGTTTTACTTTTAAAGTCTGTCTATATTTCTGAGATGTGGTATTATGTACAGTATTTACATTAGTCGGACTATTGTCAATAAAGATGAGGACAATAGTCCGACTAATGCAAATACTGTTTTACTTTTAAATATGTCATTCGTTCATTTTATTATTTTCTCAGATTTCAATCGCATCAATTAAGGGTCATCATGCCTCCGTTTCAAAGTCTTCCTTCACTGCTGCTTATTAGCACTAGACTGTGATCAAAAGAAAAATCGGGAGTTTTCCAAAGTTTCAAACATTTTTAGTTTCTTGCATAAATCACCAACTGAACAACTGAAATAAAATCGATAACATTTTTAGCATTTGCAAATGCTTTCAGCTGTATAACGGGCATAATATATTCTTGGGTCTGTATTAATCAAACATTCCTCCCACTGTTTATGAATTTTTGAAAAAATTCCACCACCACCATCGTGCATTTTCGTGCAAAATTCCTACAAAAATTTAAATCGCAAGAAAATTATAATTTAGAATTATGAAACTGATTTGATAGAGATTCTATAACTTCCTTCAAATTATAACAATTAAAAATAGTATTTTAGTCATGTAAGGCTGTCTTTCCTTTATTTAAAAAATAATGTAAAAGAAAAGATCATTTATGGTTGACATTTATGAGCAATATTCTTTTAAAGAAAAGCAAGCCCTCAAAGCTGTAGTTCAGAAATTATAAAATTGTATATGAACAGAAATTAGAACGATTAAAAGGTAAAATACATGCAGTCGCTAAGCAAAAACGTAATGTCCCTGACACATCAAAACAAGGATATCTCTCCAAAGAACTGCCCTCCTTTTATTCCAATTTTTTTTTTCCTTTTTTTAATCAATTCACCCCAAGCAAGGCGATAATGCCACTAAGACACAAGGGGCTACTGGGAGTGAAAGAGAAAACTTTAGAAGTAACTAGAAACCCAATTCTAAACAGAAAACAAAGGATAGACCTCTATTCCAGTTCAAGAGATCAGGAAGGAATGTGAACTAGATGATAGGCGAACTTATCTACTCCTATTGAGGAAAAATAAATAAATAGTAAATAAAATCAGTTTAGACGGAGTCGTTAGAAGTATAGAGTTGAAGTAGACTTCAGAAGGAACCTGAAACGCAGTTCTAAACAAGGTATAAACCTCTACTCCTGTTCAAAAGATCGCGGAGGAGTGTGAACCGAGCAAGAGGCCTTGACCACAACTAAAAACAATGACAGTGAAGAAAAAATTTACAAATTTTTGTGATGTCAACGAATACTCGTTGTCACTTTCGTAATGTTCGTTATAGTAGAGACTTTGTAATCGCAGAGACAACTATAGTAACGCCGTTGAACAATACTGGTGTCAGACGCCTTCGAATAGCACTCGCACTAATAGTTCTCGCTCGAATAGTGATCCGAATAGAGAAATAGTATAGTGAATAGAGTAGAATAGCGATCCGTATAGTAATAGAGGATAGAAGTGCAAATCAATTGGACGTCATGCCCCTTCCTAGTTATGCGTTTCCTCTATAGCCACGTGCTCTACTTAATTCCATAATGGGATCGCCTGTGTTTGCTCACTGGCGATCTATGTTCAAACTCAAGTGTTGGCAGCGACACATTTATTTCTATATAACACAAATGATGGACATTAGAAAAATGCTTTGAGCGGTGCGGTAAAAAATATATAATTTCACAGGACTACATAAAATTACATTGTGGTGGTTCTAACAGCGCCAAAAATGGGAAAAATATAATTGTTTTTGCACAAAATCAATTTAAAAACACGATTAAGAGACACCGTGAAAATGGAAGGGGAACAACTCACATCGGGTTGTTTGTGTGTGTGTGGGTTTTTCACTTTTTTTTTTGGCAGGTAGTGTTTCTTATTCTCTTGCACACTTTTTTCTTTATTTTTAACATTCAGAATGCTTTAAAAATTCCATTTACAAGACAATTATTTATAATAAAATTCAATCGGTAGACTCATAACGATTGAAAACAATGTTTTTGTTTGAGTTTGGGTTTGACCAATTCGTAAAAAATAAAAAAATAAAAACTAATTAAGACATGCGTGTCCGTCAACCTTAAACAATAATCTAACGATCTATACTGATTGTACGAATACAAACATCGGATAAATTCTTTATCTTTAGGGAAACATAATGAAATCTAAACATACACAAGTCCTAACTAAAAATAATAACCGGAACGAGAAACTACTTTAAATACACATGGTGTCCAATTTTTTTTACTGTATTCAATAAGTAAAATCATAAATTGTAAAAGATTATTATTACAGAAAGGCTACTAAATGAATAAGATTTGTTAGATCATAATTAATAAACCCAAATAAAGTTAATATTTTTTGTATTAGAAACAACGAGTGGAAAATATATTCAAATCAGAATTCTAATTATGAATCACCACAAGCAAAATATGCAATTTTTTTTTACTGTATTCAATAAGTAAAAATCATAAATTGTAAAACTAAAAGATTACAGAAAGGCTACCTACATTTTTCAACCGATTTCAACAAAACTTCACTTTTTTTTTTTGGCATGTAGTGTTTCTTATTGTCTTGCACACTTTTTCTTTATTTTTACATTCAGAATGCTTTAAAAATTCCATTTACAAGACAATTGTTTATAATAAAATTCTATTCAATCGGTAGAGACTCATAACGATTGAAAACAATGTTTTTGTTTGGGTTTGACCAATTCGTAAAAAAAAAAAAAAAAAAGACTAATTAAGACATGCGTGTCCGTCAACCTTAAACAATAATCTTTGTCAATTTTATTTTTCAGTCTTTGAGATGGTGGATACTTGATCTATCTCTTAGTGTTATATCCCCGGGCAACGCCGGGCTCTACTGCTAGTATTTAATAAAAACAAAATTAAAACCATTTATTAAGAAGGAAAGACCTTATTTAAAACTATTTTGATGTCCTAAATTCAAAAATCACATCGGTTTTGCTCAACTATTTGAGCTATGGCCACATGCTGCTTTTTTTTTCTTTTTTGTTTATATTGTCGTGTCCATTAAAATATCTAAATATGAAACATATTTCACACAATAAACCTAATTATTATGTTAATTATAAACTCATTAATTTTAACCCATCAAAATTATTTTCAGCCAAAAATAGCTACATAAATATTAAAACACGCCTCCAAAATATTTATAAACCAATAACACGCAATAACTGAGGTGGAGCAATGGATAGCGGCTTGGATTGAGGAATCGGAGATCCGAGTTCGAATTCCAGTCGAATCCATTACATTCACGACAGAGGCTCTCAGATTCCTCTTTTCCCTCCAGCTATGGGTAAATAGCAGGACAGACTGGGTTCTATAGCCTTAGATAGGAACTGGTCTAGGAGAAGGAAAACTCTGAATTCAAAACCTGCGCAGGGTTGTTTGGGGACCTTGTGGCACGTAGTGCACCAGGTCTCTGTAATCGGCCCTTCAAAAAGTGTGGATGGTCTTGCACGAAACCTTCACCACTATAATCAAATCTCATGTACTATACAAATTCCCATGAAACTCCAATATTGGAGCCGGCTCAACCCACCTCGGGTGAATGCCGTTACAAGAGAAGAGAACACGCAATAACGTGCTTACATCTCAAAACACACCAATTAAACTGTACGATACAAAGCCATAGAATACAAATCGGAAATTTTGTTTATTAGCCATTATAAATTACGTATACCGCCAAAATATAGCAGTAAGCATACGAGGTGACCAATTAGGAATAAATAAAATTTTAAAAAATTATACAATTCAGGAATAACGGTATTAAAATCACAGTTTGACCTCAACGACAGAGGCTCTCAGATTCCACTAAGGACCATGTCACTCTAACTGCTGATACCCAAGTCCCCATTCACTTCCACAACACTATCAGGAAACGACTCAGCAACTTGGTAACCAGGATAAAGCTTGGATGCCACTCATGGTATGCAATACACGTACAGAGTATCTGCGTCGGTGGACTAAGGGCAAGAAGAGTTGTGTGAAATTTGGAATTCCATGGTTTGGAAGGAGCCAACCAACAAACCATAGCCCTGACTGCTACTTCTGTGCTATTGATGTGACTGGGGTCAACAGAATGAACCGGAGCTAGACATCCTTTTTCCCAAAAGGAACTAAATGATCGCATTCCCATCTTGTCAAAGTCCTCTACTGAACTGTTGGCATCCAGATGAAAGGGAAAAAAACTCTGATAGTGGTTTATCTGCGTTGACCTGAAGATTATGAACTTTTTGTTAGGACAACAGTCCTTGTTCACCAAGTACCCATACTTTCTGTGCATGTGGGATAGTAGGAACACTGTTTAGCATTACGCGAAAAAAGGACTGGTCTATTGAGGAGGAACTGATGCCTTGCAGACCAACGAGCATCATCAATAAGCCTCTGATTGACAGAGACGGGATACTTTTCCCACCGCTGCACATCAAGCTCGGCTTGATCAAGCAGTTCACCAAAGCTCTGGACAAGGTTAGTGGCTGCTTCACTTACTTGTGCCAGGCTTTTCCAGAATTGACGATGGAGGAGTTGAAAGCTAGCATCTCTGATAGTCCTCAAATCCGTCAGCTCATTAGAGACCCAGAATTTGAAAAATCAATGTACGAAGTGGAATTGGAAGCATGAAAGGCTTTTGTTCTGGTTGTCAAGAACTTTCTTTACAATAGCAAGGCTAGGAAATACGCTGAACTTGTCAAAAATATGCTGACTGCTTTCAGAAACCTCGGATACAACATGAGAATCAAAATACATTATTTATTATCACACATGGATCGATCTGGGATCAATGAGCGACAGGGGGAGAGATTCCATCAGGATATGAAAGAGATAGAAGCCAGGTATCAGGAATACAGTCATGATGGCTGATTACTGCTGGACTTTGAAGAGAGACACCCCTGCCACTGATCATTCTAATGATTCGAATAAACGGAATTTCAAGTCTTGAATTTTGAATAATGGTGAGGTAACATTCAATTTATTGTAATCGATGTTTTAACATTTAATTAATAAATTGTGTTAGAAAACATTTTTCTCTTAAAAACTTATTAACAAAATTCAATCGATAATGTCACAAAAAATGTAATCGATTTTATCAGAAGGTCGGATTTTTAAAAACCCAAGTCAGCACAAAAATATGACTTGAGAGAAATGAGTGTCATTTTCGGATTCAGCGGTGAAAAACTGTCCTAAATCATTTGCAAAAATTGACAGACTAGGCCAGAACTTGAACTCTGCTAGTCAATTTCGCATTCTGCACCAATAACCATTATATTCCACTGTTCAATAAACCAACAACTATTTTCAATCATATTTTAATTGAGAAATCAAATATTCAGGGATGATCTCATACAGAGTGTTCCAAAAATCACTAAAGGGATTTCAAAATTTAATAACTCCTTTATTTTTTAACTTTAATTCACAATACCATACACAAGTTAGGAAAGATTAAATTTTTTAAGTGGGATCTATTTTTCAGCTTTACACAAACATACCCTTTCAAAGGCATTTTCCATCAGTGTTTCAGGCTCTAGTGATTTGATGTTTGTCTGAATGTTGTCCTTCAGTTGTTGGAGAGTCTGAGCCTTGTTGACATGAATTTTTTCTTTTGAATAGCTGCATAAAAAGAAATCAGGGCTTCTCAGATCTGGGGAATGTGATGGCCTGTTTATGCCACAACCATGAGAAATTATTCCTTTTCCCAAAATTTGGTTGAGAAGCTGGACTGTGGTCCTTGTTGTAAGAGATGTTGCCCTGTCTTTTTGTATGGTAAAAAGTTGATGCATTTAAAAAGTCATTGGAGTGACATCCAAGAGATCAAACCTGTTGAATTGATGTATTCAGATCTTCTTCGATACTCTACTTGCAAAAATAGACCTTCATTCTTAACAAAATGGTATGCCACTTACTGAATCTTTACTCTCAAATCTTCATAAAGTGATGACAGTGATGTACTCATCGACCTTCAAATTATTGAAACTTGGTTTGCATAGAAAGATTTCACTACTTCTGTTCGTTCCTCAGTCATGTATTGGTACATGATTAATTTCCAAAGCCTCATTTATAAAATACTGAAAGAAAGAGAAAAAAAGTTAACCAAAAAAAATTTATTAAACTCTTACACCCCTTAGTGACTTTAAATTAACTCTTGTAAGTTATAAAATAAAATCATCCAATTTAAACTGATGAGGATTGTTGGGTTTTTTTTTTTTGCTTTTTAACCTATCCAAAAATTAGATTGCAAAACTTTAATATTTTCAAAAAAATATATTCTCATCTAGTAATTTTACTCACAAGTTTTCTTCCAAAAGAAAGAAAAATATTTTATATGAAACCTCAAACCCATGATTATGTGTGTTTACCATCAAACCATACCTGCAAAAGTTAATATTTCTAGTTTTCAACTGTTAATTAAACATTTTAAGCAGTCATTTGAAAACTTTTCTATAATTTTTTTTTTTTTTTTTGCCTTTTCTACTTACTTATTGACATCCTCTCACAAAAAGCAGGATTCTATTTTGCAAATAAGATTTGAATGTTTTGTAACAAAATTTAAAGAAAAAATTTGTGAAATCAAGTTTGCAAATCTTAATTTATCCTGTCTATATTTCTGAGATGAGGTATTATGGACATTATTTACATTATTCGGACTATTGTCCTCATCTTTGTCACCATATTTATTACAACGTTTCGGTAGTTGTATGCTCCGGCCTTCTTCAGGTGGTCGGAATGTCGAACTGAACCCTTTATTTCGCTAACTGAGGTAGATCGTTCTAGTTCCACGTTCCATATTTTAATGGATGTCAGTTATCAGTTATCTCCTGTTAATTTCCCTCTGAAAGTTCTCCACTGTCTTAACCGGGTATTGAACTCACACTTTTTGGGTCCTGTCACTGGATCTAACTAATGCCTTTATCCACTGTGCCATGTGTCCTTAACAACTACCCTTGGTACATGGTAGCAGCCCAAAAAAACTGGGATAGGCAGGTACAAGAGGACAACAACACTCAGAAAACAGTCTGCCTGCCTTATGTGAAGGGGTTATCAGAGAAAATACAAAGGATCTGCAGTTCATATAACATCAGGACAATCTTCAAAAGATATCTCTCCCAAGTAAGACCCTTCATAGGAGAACATGACTAAAGACTGTGTGTACACCACCCCATGCAGCTGCGAAAAGAAATTTAAAGGGGAGACATATCGCCCCCTTAAGGTAAGGCTTCAAGAACACCAGAAAGCTTTAACATGAGGGGAAGTGGAAAAAATCAGGCGTGGCTGACCACATATGGAGAGAGAATGGAGATCACTGCCCTCTTTGGGATCAGGTTGAGATCATAGACAAAGAACACAATTGGAAAATTCGTAAACTTAAGGTATCAGCATATATGCTAGGCCACAAAAATCTCCTGAGCTGACCAAGCATAGAAATGAATACAATATGGGAATCATTAATAAGGAGTGCCAGAGAAAAGCAATAATAACAACAAAAATTGCAATATGAACTCTGGTAAAAACATGCAATGATAACAGCAAAAATTGCAATATGAGCACTGGTAAAAAATGGTTGCTGAAGACATTAGGTTTATAATACCCAGAAATTCGTACACAGATGCCTTCAAGGACACATGGCACAGTGGATAAAGGCATTAGTTAGATCCAGTGACAGGATCCGAGTGTGAGTTCAATACCCAGTTAAGGCAGTGGAGAACTTTCAGAGGGAAATTAACAGGAGATAACTGACATCCATTAAAACATGGCACATGGAACTACCCCAGTGAGCAAAATAAAGGGTTCAGTTCGACATCCCAACCACCTGAAGATGGCCGGAGCATACAACAGCTGAAATATGGTGACAAAGATGAGGAAAATAGTCTGAATAATGTAAATAATCTTAATTTATCCTACCTGAAGTTTTAAAACAAATCAAAAACCTCAAACCCACATTACCCATTGGTGATAGTATTTTTATCATTGCACTTCTATGGATTCAACTGCAAATGACAGAAATTCTTGCAACATTTAATGGATTAATATTTGCTTTTGCACCAACAATATTTTTCCTCTAGGTAAACTTGATTTTTTTTTTTTTTTTTTTTTTATTCAGAACAATATACCTCTAAACTATGTTAAGATTTGCAATGCCTAAGGTTTAAAAATGGAAAATATCTTTCTTGAAAATTTCTTTTTAGCTTTAATTCAAAGCTAAATGGTTAAATTTACTATATCCAATAAGCAAAATACTTGTCTATTTAAAACCAAATTTATATGGATTGGAGTAGACTATTTTTTCTATGAGTAAAATTGAAGATATCCATCATTTTTGAGACATTTGTAAGTTAATTTGCCATCTTGCAAGAATAAAATATACTTTTTTCATGGGTTACATGAGGGAAATTTAAAGTTTACTTAATCTAATTTGTAGTGTGCATGCCACTCCACTATATTTTTTTTGCTTCAGGCAATATTGTTCTTAACATATTATTCATAAAAGCCATTAAAAGCTTTTCTAATTAAATAATGTCAATTTTATTGGGTTTTGTATTTTACAATTCAGAGCAGATTTTCAGTGACTGCTGTTCTGATTTTATAAAAAAAAAAAAATTGATTTAAATTCTTCAAAGACTTCTGCTTTTAATATAATCAATAAAAATTACACCTTTGAATTTTTCGAGTTTTCATATAATTAAGTAAGAGGGTTAACAGATGTAAAAATAAGATATTTTTACCAAGATTTTCTAAAAAATATTTCTAAAAGTTTCATTTAATTGTGAATAAGTCCTGGAAGATTCATTAAAATCCAATAATTATTTGATATTTGCAAGAATTTCCAAATCAACGTATCTTTCACTGCAAAAACGGAACTAAAATTTGAAATTTTATAGTCCATCTGCTGATGCAAGAAAAACAAGATTTTTTTTTTTTTTTAAAATCAATTTCAAATGTCCCAAAAAAGATTAAAAAAATTTACTAAAAAAAAAAAAAAAAAAAAAAAACAACACTGGTCATTCCTCTTAATAATAATAATAATGGAGACCTTGCTTTCGGCAAGTTTGGAGTATTTCTTCAGCGAATTCGCAAACATACCCTCTTAAGTGTCATGCAGCATTTTGTGAATTTGTAAACCATCCTTCCAGATGTGATGACATAACCAGACCGAGGATTTCCAGTTGCTGGTCTATATTAATGTTGACTGTTGGAATTGAGGAAGTCACATGTGGTTCACTCTTAGAAGGGGACAGATTCTTCCTCAAGTAGTTCCAATGCCACCTGTTTGTATTGACAGCCATATGTCCTGATGTGTAGATAGGCAGAGAGAGAGTTTATAGGAGGAAAGAACTGAGCCGTTAGGCTGATATAGCAGAAGTTGTCACAAGTGTCACCTACCTGTCCATCCAGACTGAGAAAACGAAACAGAAATATATTAGAAACAGTTCAAGTTCCCATTTCTTGACATGGAATTTTTTTTCCCCACCCCCCACCTTGTGAATGTATGAATTTGCATCAAGTATTTCCTAGTTTTTGGCACAAACTAATCTGAATGAGAATGGAGAACATGGGACAGACACTGGGCAATGGCGGTGGTGTCATATTTACATAAGCAATGAACTGAGGAGAAAAAAAAAAAAAAAATAGCAAACAACATTAGCTTAGAAGTTCATTTAAAAAAAAAAAAAAAAAAAAAAGAAGGGTGTGGGGGTATTTAAGTTTGTTGGATATAAAGGAATATTCAAAAAAAAAAAAAAAAACTAACTTGAAAATAATCTTCAAAATAAAAATCCCAAGCTGATAAAAATCGGCAAAAGCCAGTTTCAGAGTGACAACTTTCCCCCCAACTTCTATCGGAGAAAATTCAAGAAATAATTTTTTCTTGTAACAGTAAAAAGTACATTTGAGAGCTGTTGAATTTTAATTTCACAAAGTTTACTTTTCAGAAAAGCAAACTTTTAAACTAAATTAGTATTATTTTGGGAAAATATTTTAAACTTTAAGTCAATATCAAAATGTTTCCGCATAATATATATGAAGTAGAAAATTATTTCCATTTATGCTTGCTATGCAAGACATTTCTTGGATGAAATCACCAGAGACTGAATTCGAAAAGTAAGAAATTAAGTCAATAATAGTTTGTAAAATTAGTAGACACACTATAGAATTATGACATACAATTATGCTTGCAATATTAATAATTAAAATTTTAAAAAAAAAGAATGAATTTTTTTATAAAATGTAAAGTTGCAAATTCAAAAAACCAACAGCTATTTCTAATTAATAGCATCAAAACATGATACTTTTTAGATAAGGATAACTTTTTGTATAGGCTTTCTAAATAAGCCAACGTCATGTATAGTGTACCCACTAAGTTTGTTTTTGCATGAATTTTAACCTATTCAAAATACTACCTGTTTATGCTACAACCAACTAATTTTTGCATAAAAGAAAATGATCATACAAACAAACTGTACTTGGGTATATACAATAAATTCATTTTCCATCATTTTTATAAAACATAATTAAATCTGAATTTCATGCATATTTATTATTGAATTTCATGTATATTTATTAGTAGTATAAACTTTATCTGTTATACATCCAGAACAATTTTATTACTGCCAGTAATCAGTGTATGCTATTATACATGCATACAAGTACATTTATTCATGTTAAAGCCAAAATCAGATTACATTAATAATACAAGAGGGTGCTGAAATGTCCTTAGCCCAAATGAGTTTGGCTTTAAATGCTCTTGGATTCGAATGACATTTTCAGTAACATAATTAACCTCTATAAAAAGCAATGTACATCTATCTCTTGTGTGCATGTATGTAGAACACTTCATTGCTCAGACACAACACTGATCTGAAGCAGACATCAATACGTACATAATCCTTCGTATTTGTAGTTAAATAAAATGAAGACACTAGATTATTTTTTTTTTTAATTTGACCATTAGCAGAAAACAGCTAATTCATAACTTTTCATTTGTTATGAGGTCAGTGGAAACTTTAAATTAAATCTTTTTGTTTAGTCAGTTATTTTTCTATGTACTGTCTCTTCAGGACATTAGTGATCATGACTCTCCACAATTTCCTGTCCTTTGTAGCTCATAATAAATTTTGTCTTTATTTTTATCTCTCTTAAACCGTTCTGCCAACCATTTGCTCAAGTGTCCTTTGTTTTTTCCATTTTCTCTAAAACTTTGTTCACATGTGCAGGCCATGGTATCCTCAACATCCTTCCGTAGAACTACATTTATTGCTTCAAGTCTTTATCTGAAAGGAGATTGAACAAGATTGATTGCCATATAGGAGGACTTTATATTATATATATATATATATATATATATATATATATATATATTATAGTTCAGTACCCTTTGTTTCAAACAAAATTTTCCTGTTTCTTAATACTTTGCTTAGCTTTTGGGAGGCATCTTTCATGACCTCAATTCCCCTTCAGATTTCAGTGTCACACTTTCCATCCTCTTCACCAATTCATAATTTTCATGTTGCACTGTTCCTTTTGCTAATAACCATGCATTCTGACTTCTCAAAATTGATGTTTAGTCCTTTCTTCTTGCTTTCCTTCATTACCATCTGTAAGTGTGCTTGTAGTTCCCTTTCTGCTATCAACATTATTATATGCATATCTTGGGTTGTTAAGATTGTGGCTGCCAATAATAAATCCTGATAGGACTTCTAATTCTTTCAGAATCACCTCATTGTATAGGTTAAGTTCAGGGAGAAGACACATCACCACTTTCTATTTTTGTATATTTACCGAATTCATATGCAGGTCGTTTGCTACCAGTATAGGTTCTGTATTTGTATTACTTCCTGAGCATAAATATTGCATTCCTTATTCCAGTGTAATTAATGAACCCACACTGTTCTTGTCCTATTTCCGGTCTAATTCTGCTGTGTGCAACCTTCATCAGAATTTGGATAGTTTTGTTACATGGTTCATTAGACTAATTGTCTGATAGAGTTTATTTGTTTGCATGTCGTCTTAGGCAATACTATGAAAGGTTTAGGTTTCCTGTTATATCACTCCTGTTGTATATTTCATTTATCATATCTGCAATCTTGTCAATGCCAAAAATCACCTAAGGCTATCAGTTCTTGTAACGGCATTTACCCAAGACGGGTTGAGCCGGCTCCAATATTAGAGTTTCATGGGAATTTGGAATTCACAAGCGGTCCCCAAACCTGCATGTATAGCACATGAGATTTGATTATAGTGGTGAAGGTTTCGTGCAAGACCATCCACACTTTTTGAAGGGCTGTTTAGAGACCTGGTGCACTACGTGCCACAAGGTCCCCAAACGACCCTCTGCAGGTTTTGAATTCAGAGTTTTCCTTCTAGACCAGTTACCATCCAAGGCTATAGAACCAAGTCTGTCCTGCTATTTACCCATAGCTGGAGGGAGAAGAGGATTCACACCTTTTCCAAGGTATTAGCATGTAAGTGAATGCAATGGATTTGACTGGAATTCGAACTCGGCTCTTTCTCAATCCAAGCCGCTATCCATTACTCCACCGTGCCTCCTATCAGCATCTCTATTACAAATCCCGACTGGTCCTGTTGCTTTGTTTCTGTTTAATTTGGCCAGTGCCGATTTTACTTCAGATCCTGTTTTTGGACCACCAATATATGTTTCATCTCTCAAGTATTTTTTCTTTCTCTAATAGCAGCAGCCCATTCTTGGATTTCTTGCATCCTGCTGATGAGCAGGGCTTTTGTCCTGATTGTTTTATTTCTAACACCTATCTTTTTCTGTAATACACATTCTATTTCAGCACATTTTTAATCGAGCTATTCCACTTTAGCCCACATCTGTTCCTAGTTTCTTTGTGCAGTGTACCATACCTTGGTATTGGTTGTAGCTGTTGATATTACTAAAGATTCTCTTAATTTGCTCCAATTTGGGTTTCCAGTCTCATTTTTTCTATTATATCTGCTTTTAATACTGTCCATATTTTTTCTCCTTCACATTTGGGTAATCCAAGAGTGTTATATTGCAATTTAAGTTTAATATCACTCAAAAGGTGGCCACTCCTGCAATCAGCATTTGGTTATGTTTTGTAATGTATAACTGCATTCCTGAATATCTTATTGATAGTTATGTACTGCATATACTCATGTATAAGCAACTTTCATGTATAGTGCACCCCAGGTTTTTTTTCACAAACTAACCTACCATAAAAAAAAAAAAAAAAAAAAAAAAAATAATAATAATAATAATTACCTGTGTATAGTGCAATCCTATATTTTGTGTAAAAACAAATAAATAAATTGATCATAACTAGAGTAGTTTTTAATTTCTCCTCCCCAACTTCCCTATGTCCATATAAGTCTCAGGTTTTCTTGAAATCAGCTGTTGGCTACTAACTGATCATTCCCCATGAAAAAAAAAAAAAAAAAAAAAAAACCTGAAAAAATTATCTACTAAAAGTCTAATAGTCAATAGTAATGTACATTTGTGGAAAAATAGATATTCTGGACAGAGTAATGTTCATTTTGTTGGCAATTAAGTCACAGAAAAGATCAAATTCCTTTGCTTACTAACATTGATCTCTAGACACAAATACACACTAAATTCACACCATGCATCTTAAGCTTCCAAATAATTTATCCTGTATGTCTTTCTTTTCAATTTCTTAATCATAAAAATCACAAAAAGCAGAATTTTTTTTAAATTATCTTTATTTATACACATTGTTTGTATTTATAGCAAATCAGTTTCTTATTTTTTTTAAAGAGATTATTTGTTTTTCCTTTAGATTCCAACAGACTTTGTTAAAAGAAAAGTCAATTGTTGGTATAGAAGACAGACAGAAAAAGACGGACAGACAACTAGTGCAAACTTACAACTAAGCCAAGTATCCAGTTTTAAAAAAAAAAAAAAAAAAAAAAAAAAATAAAGTGGACACAAAAGATGCAGGAAAGAGGGGAAAGCAAATTCTAATACAATTAAAAGAATGGAGGGGGGAAAAAACATACAAAATAGAAAAGAAATACAAAAAAAGAATGACATCTGAAAGTAGCAAATCAATAAAACTCAAAAGGGAATTGTATTAGATAAGTAAGAGTAAAGTTGAAAGTAAAGGATTAGCTGTAATTACAGACAAATACTCTTAAGGCAACAATCATTTAAATGCTATTAAAACTTTACAAGCAGAAGCAAATAATTTTGGCTTTGTTGATCTTTTCTCCCCTACTCTCTCTCAAAGAGAATGGCTTAGTCTTTTATATAAAAAGGTGTGTTTTTTTTGTTTTTTTCTTTCCTTCAATCTTAATTTGATTGTTCACAAACATGCAGAACATTTTCCCACCTAAATCTTACCCAAACAAATTTATATTCATATCAAATTTCAATTTATCAAACATTTTTTTTGGTAATTATTTCTTACATGCCAACCGAATAGAAGTAGTGCCAGCCTATATGAATGGCTAGACAATATTTCACTAACAGACAAAACTAAAAGGTGACAGAGGAAAGGTGAAGGGACTGGGGGAGGAATTAAAAGGAGAGAAGATAGTGAAAAAGATGTTAAATGAATCTTATAAGATGCAGATGGGTTAAGAAATTTTTTTTTCTTTGACTTATTTTTCTCTCCTCATTTGCTTTTATTCCCAAACAAAGTGTATTATATTTTATTCTTTTTTTTTCTTGGATTTGTACATTGATTTTAGCACAAGGATAAGATTATATAAAAAAAAACAAAAAAAAATAAAAAAAAAAACATTAAAAAAAAATTAAAATCACAAATCTCCAATTAAATCCAAAGACAATTTCTTGAGCAGAGAGCAGCTGCATGGTGATAGGCTAGGATCCAGCTAAAACCCTGATGACAATTTTTGTTTTAAAAATAAAAGTTAAAAAAAGGCAGTTGTGTGTATTAGCCACCAATATGCCTTCACCTAGACAGGAAAAGTAGCGGCAGCTATGTGCATTGCCCAACAGCCATTCTGACCTTGCCAGAGAGGAATAATTATTGAAATAGCCATATTCCATCTTTTCAACATAATTTAAAATTATTAGAAGAAAAGGATGAAATAAGATATTTGTTTCAAATAAAAAAAATTAAGTAATAAAAATTTCAACTAAGCCAGTATTCCTAAAATTTAGAAATAGCTGAATCTTTACTTTTAATTTACAACTCTCAACTGGCAACGGTTGAAAAAAAAAAAAAAAAAAAAATGCTAAAGTGAAAAATAAAATTTTGGAGGTTATTTCCCTATAAATATAGAGATCAACTCCTTTTCATTTCTTTTGAATGAATATAGAGGAAAATAGTGAGCGGATGTTGAATTATTATTTCCTAGCAAATGCCAGGTGAAAAATGGCTCACTTTACCCCAATATAATATATCCAAGGTGAATGAGGAGGAACCTGAGTGACAAGAGCTTTCTTTTTTTTTTCTTTTTTTCCATTTTTTTTTTTTTTTTTTTAAATTTTTAAATTTTTTTAAAATGTATTTTTTATAGTCAAGAAAAAAAATAATGAAAACTAAATTAAAAAGTAAAACGGCCCCAGGAGTGAAATGACACCAGTTCTCAAAAAATTCTATGCCATGAAATGCTGCCGGAGACAGTACCAGAGGTAACCAACAGCAGATATAAGGATTAAAGAGTCCATCCATATTTTTAAAAATGCTGACAAAAGAGAGTGAGGAAACTACCTAGAATGTTGGACAAGAGCTGCAGTTTTAAGTTACAGCCAAATATTGAAACAAAAGTAAAACAGCACAGAGTCTCTTGAACACTGTTCATCTACAAATGATTATCAACACAACATTGTCTGAAAACTACTTCACACATACACACACATATATATATATATATATATGCGCACATACACAAAATCACCGAATAATTATATAATGCCTCAGACAAAAGTACCTTTTTGAATGTAGTAATAGAAAAAATAGCTCTTTTCTTTGCTTGTTTATATGCAATAATGCTAAAACATTCATTGGATATTAGTATTTAAAAGCTTCAAGTAAACAACCCAGTTATGGATTTGTACAAAGATGTAGCTCAAACAACTAAGGAGAACATTAAGATTTTTGGATATTATTACTGTCATTATCTATTGGGTAAAGAGAAATCTATGAAGTTTCTTTCTTCAATCCCCATTGTTAGGTAAGTGGAAGACAACAAATAGGTATGCCCCAAAAATAGCTTTATGGGATAGTAGTTGATAGTACAAAAAAGTCTTTACACACTATTTAAGGTAATGACATATCCTGACAAAAATCAGGATAAAAATTACATTCAGAAAACACTAAATTATTGTGAGATGTTGTCAAATCTAAATAAGTTTGGACAATCATGTTAGTCCAAACAAATTACAAGATCCAAAAGAGACATGCTTTCAACTAAGGCAATTATCAAATATACAGAAAAAAAGTCAAATATTGTCATAGAAAATGCATGAGAAAAATCTAGAAAGATAATATTAAAAAAATATTTTTAAAAATATTTAAAAAAAAAAAAAAATAAATAAATAAATAAATTTACTTTAAGGCAATATAAAAATGAAAAGTAAAATACTAAGTTGCCAAGTGTTTTTTGACTGAAACTCGATATGGCAAGAGGAAAGAAGAAAACCCAACTGGTCAGTCAAGAAGGAAGCATAAAGCAACAAGGGAGTTTATTGAGGATATCTATAATCAGTACAGTTTCATTGGTTAGTAGCATTGGCTATTAGTAAAAGTAATTCTGGATCTGGAAAGATCATGTTTAGATAGTTGTTGGTTTTTCTTGTTGCTTTCTTTCTTCTTTTTAAATAATCAAAAAGATATTTTTCCTGTTTGTAAATTTATAAATTCTCACTCTGAAGATATTTTCATTTAAAAATGAAAACTATCTGAATAACAAAATTGTAGACATCAGCAAAGGTAGAAAATGAGATATTTTTTAATTGGGAATTAATCTTTTTGTTCCATTCACAACAAAAATAGAAAGTGTGAAATAGCAGGAAAAACAAAATTTTGACATTTTTTGGTGGGGGCAAAGGGGGTTATTGTAAATTAATCTTTTCAAGATTCCAAGCAACAAATGAAATGCAAAAAAAAATTGCCACATGCATTTTAAAATCATATTTTATATGGATTTAAATTGTTTCCACTAATCAATTAACAATCAGTGACTTTTGAGCTATAAAATGTTTTATTCTAAAAATGGAAATAGTTTCAAACATAGAAAGTGAACTTGATCAGGCAAAAATCATTACTGTTGAAAACTACTAAACATCAATTCTATCCCAAACCCTAAATATATAATTAAAAATAGTACAAAATATTAGCACAACAAACACCTTTTATAAATTATTACCCATCAAGTTCAGTGTTGTTCATGTCTATTCTATGCAGAATAAATGAAAATCATCCAATTCGCTAGACATTAAGTAAAAGAATTTAAGATTACAGATGTCGGTTGGCTGAATTGAGCTAATAGTAAACAGTCTAAGGTGAAATGAGAAAAACGCGCGCGCGCACACACACACAACTGTGACCATTAAGTGTAAGTCACTATGAACAAAAAAAAGAAAAGAAAGAAAATTGGACTGGTTTGCTAAGAGAAACAAAAACTATGATCTGCAGAATGAAAAAGTAGAAAAATAGACAAATAATATCACTGTGCTGCTGCAAATGTATTCATTGATTGGTACCTCCTCCCAATGCTTCCTGGCCAACAAGAAAAGATTTTGGAAAGTGGCTTTCATTGAATTTGCCAATTAAAAACTGGATTGGACAAAAGTATCCTCAATTTATATATAATAATAATAAAAAAAAGAAAAAAAAACATCTTCATTGTTGCTGTAATTTATTTTCCGTTTTAAGTGAGCCACCAATAATTTCTTTTCCTCTTTTTCCCTTTATTTTGCTGTATTTTGTTTTGCTTCAACACTTTTCCAATGGTTTATCACAGATATTGACTGAAACAAGGTAGCAACCATTAACGGGGCAGGGATGTAGAAAAGAGAAATAGAAAAGTTAAAAGAAAAAGACTTATCTTGCACCCTCACAGAAAGAGGACAGACACTGAACGAGCAGGCTGAAGCAGGAGTTGCAACCAACTCGCACAAAGTTTACCTCTGCAAAGTATTGTTTCTGGTTAGCATAAATGCTTTATGTTTTTTATTATTTTTTTTTTTTAATTATTTGTAACCCAATAATTATCTAAAATTATTTTCAACAAAAGTTGACAAACATTACAGATTTTTGAGAACGTCAACATATAATAGTAAAACTAATTTAAAATAAGGTGTGTGCAAAAAGAATTATTCACTAGTGTTTATTGGGAGTCTTGTATTACAACTGAAAATTAGACTAAGCATGAAATAAAAATCACACACACACACAATGCATAATGAAATTATAAGTCTAGATGTTACAACAGAACTGATAAAATTAATATCTTAAAAAAAAAAAAAAATCTTTTCGAGTTAAACATTACTTACACCACCCTTTCAAGTCTTCTCTAGCTTCTCATTAGAGTCTAAAAGTTAAAAGGAAAGTCTTTTTCTCGGTTTATTCATATTAAATATGAATTACTCCAAGCCATAGACTTAAGGAAGATTACAGAAGATAGATTAAAGACTAAATGGTACCTTGCTTCAGCCTAAATTTTAGGTGGGATTGGTTCCATCTTTCTGTCAAATCTTCCCAGAAACAAAATGACCAGAGGATCTAAAGTGGAGCTGATTTTTGTGTATGGGAAGGGACAAAAGAGGAAGGCAGAACTGTTGGGACATTGTGACAAAGCACTACCAACTCCAGTCATTACTTAGAGATGTTAACATAACATCTCTACCTCATAAATGTTGCTATTCCTTTCCCAGCAATATTTGATTCCCCCACCCCACTCTTGTTTGTTCTTTCCTTCATTTTTGACTGTTTATTTTCCATTTGATGGTGCATGCAAATCAAAGTAAGGAAAATAAAAAATAAAACAGCATTTGCAGAGTTGTTAGTGATAGCAACAAATGTGGTGGCAAGTAACAGTCAGGATGTCTTTTTTTCTCTTTTTTTAAGATGGGACTTTTACGTTCTTTGGGTCAGTTTAACGTTATCATTGCTTTTTTTTTTTTTTTTTTGTTAGTTTGAAGGGAAAAAAATTTTTTTGTAAGTTTTATTTAACTGCCCCCTTAAAATTTTTTTTTTCATTACTTTTATATTCTTTAAGGTTTTTACTGTATCTTCATCTTTTTTTCTTTTGCATATATAAGTAAAATGAAGTTTGTATAGTTAGCTCCCACATGGTAGATGCATCAAGTTTGATGGTAAATCTGCACAGGTCAACAATGAGCACAACAGGTAATCTGCTGACCCCTATTTTTCCTCATTTTTTTTTTTTCATATAGTAATAATAGCTGTAATATAACAATGGTGGCTGTATTTGTGTTGCAAGTAGAGCATGTAGACACTTATATGTCCAGACGACAAAACAGTGTAGAAACTGAAATACTGTTATGTAGGTTAGATACTTGTAGACCTGCTGTAATGACCATGTGGCCAGATAGCCAGCAAGAACCTAGAGTGGATCATACAATGTACACTGAATGTAAGAACTCGGAACGAAACCATCAAGGCCATTAGCCTTGCGAACGCGGGTCCAACCATCTCCTTGGTCCTGCTCGAGAACAACCATTTCCTCATTCTCTTCCATGGATATTGAACCTTCGTTCATAGCTACAAGACAAAACAGAAATTAATAAATTGAATAGAGTATTAATAATGCAAAAAAAAAAAAAAAAAAAAAAAAAAGTTGTAAAGAGCTTCAAATGAATTTACATAGAAAACACAATTAGTAAATTACAAAATATAATCTTATGCTGCTGATTGTATAAGGAACTGTAATTCATTTAAAATAAAAATAAAAAAAAAAGTTAGTATTATGCTATTATGAGTACACACATTTCAATAAGAAAAAAAATCTACCATCTTATATTATGGCAGCAGAAAATAACTATCTGCAATATAAAAAAAATGTGGCAATGTTGTTCTTTCATAAGTTTTGGAATAAGGTCATCCAAAGAAAAGTCATTTTTAAATCTTCTGCATGATTTTTTTTTTTCTTTTTTAATTTGTAACAACTAAGATTAGGGTTTTTAAAAAAAAAAAAAAAAAAACCTTTACAGGTCTGTTATATGCAAAAATGATGAAAGTAGATTCATTTCATAAGAATTGCTGGGTCAGGACTATTTTCACATAAATATCATTAGATCTACAAAAACCAAAGTAATTACACTATCAAAAGAAAAAATACATATGAAAACAAATAGCTATAATTACAGGAAGTACATTTTTTTTTTTTTATTAAAAAAATTAAAAATGTTCTGGAAGAACATTAAGGCTCTTACCTTCAAATTGATAAAGGGCACGACAAGTCCCAATCACAGGGAAATCATCAAATTCTTCTTCAGGGGTCTCCTGGTCAGCATATTCAAGTTCTCCCTCTCCATCTGGAACATCATCTAATTCTCCTTCACCCCCAGCTATTGGCCTACAAGAGCAAGAAAATAAAAATAAAATAAAAAAATAACCAATGCATAGACTTAATTCAGTCACACATTGAATGTACTCCAAACTACTAGAGTTATGTGACACAAAAATCCTATAGACATGTTGAAAGAGGAAAAAGATAAACCATCACTTGAAGATTGTGAAGTATAATCATTCTATATATATATATATATATATAAAAAGATAGGAAAGTGAGAAAGAGAGAGATACCAACTTCATAGTGACTGACATAACTGATCCCCTACCCAAAATTAGAATAATATTGATAAAATAACTAATTATCATTATTATCTAATAGAAAACATTTTTAACAGCTTTTTCTAGGCAAATATTATTGCTACAAGTGAAAGAAATACATCTTTAAATGGTTTCAACTGAAAGCACTCCAATTGATTAAAACTTGAAATTACCATTTCTAAATGTCTTAAAAAAATGCAATTTTTAAAAAAAATTTACTGACTTCTCTTACAACTAATAACAAAAACGAGATTTTGATATCTGATCAAAAGAATTAAATTTCATTATAAAAGAACTCAAACACAATGGGTTTAGTAGGCAGCATTTGATATCTGGCACAAATGTTAATATAATTTATATCATTTTCTTTGCTTATGAAAAAGTCTGCCAAAATATAAAACATTCAAAGATTATTCAAAATTGAGATATTAAACATTTAAAAAAAAAAAAAAGTCTTATCTCACTGTAGTAGAGTTCAGGATCAAACTACCCTAAAATGTTTTTAACAAAAATAATCTATTTAAAAAAAAGTGATACACAGCACATTAAAAAAAAAAATAATGAAAATTGTCATATGAAGTTGGCAAGAAAAACATCTTTGTGGGAAAGGATAATCATGCTGACTGTTACAGTGAAAAGTTAAGAAACTAGAATAAAACTACTGGCCTGTGCAACAACAAAGATATTAGTGGAATGAATAAAAAAATTTTATAAACAAAATGAAAATAGAGAAATAATCTACTTCTATGCTCCCAGGCAGTTACACAAGCTATTTTAAATTTTCTTAATTCAGAAAATTTGAGGCAAAAACTAAGTTATATTTCCTAACTTATTATTGCGATGATGATAAAAAATAAAGTGGAATGTGGCTGAGATCAACTAAAAATGAAACGACATTCCTCCTGACTGATCACAATGAAGATTACAATTGATTATAATATTAGCTTAATTGCACTAATGTGCTATCAAGGGGAGACAACCACTAATACTACAAATAATCTCCCTTACATAACATCACTGCCAGCAAGCAAATAAAAAAACGAAATAATTCATGTTATTTAACAAAAAAGAATTTAAAAAAATAACATTAATATGAATAGCATAGGAAAAACAATTATAAAAAGAGCAATAATTACAAATGGAAATATTTTTTAAAATATTTAAAGAAATATATCTTAAAAAACACAAATAGACATAATATAATGAAGGAAGGGCAACAGAGTAGCAAACACTGACAAAACAGAAGTACAAAAAATAAGCAACAAAATAAACTGCTTAAAACTTGAAGTAACATTCAACACTGTGTGTGTGTGTGTGTGTGTGTGTGTAAATAGTGTGCAAGTAAAGCTGATCTCTAAATACCAGATATTCTGATAAAGTATGAACATTGTTCAGCACAACTATTTCCAATGTTTAGTAGAATTTACCAGACTTTTGTGACTGCAGTTTGACAATAAGATGTGGTATAAGCATTAACTTTTCACCTGAGATTACAACTTTTTATGGGATCGTGTGTATGTTAAGGTGGTGGGGGAGTACCCAAGTATTCCAACAAGTGTCCATATATTTATTATTCTTGCTATTCTAGAGTAAAACAAATATATGAATTTTAAAATAGACGCATTGCTTGTATTTCATGTGGAATCTTTTTTTAAAATTCAATACACTCATTAACTTCCCCTGAAAACGTCAAGGTGTGGAAGTGATATTTCCTTTCTATAATTGTTTGAAATAAAAAATAAACACATTTGCACAATTTCTAATACAATTAACATTATTTATTTATCGTTTTTCATAATTATTTTTTGAATTCCTGTTATTTAAGAAAAGCTAAAGTTTTAAATCATTTGTTACATAGTGGTTCGTTTTTAGATTTTATCATGTCCATATTCATATCAAAAATTCTCCCAAGAACAATCCACACAAAAACTGTTTATAACAGAACACAGCATAAAAGACAACAAATAAAAAAATATGCAAAATAAATGCATAAAAATGTTAAACCAGCTTTTAAAATATGCAGTAAAAAAAATGATTTATCAAAACAATTACTGATACAATGAATTTTGTTTTCTGAACTTAGATATATTTTTGTTATAATATCTTATGCACAATGATCAGCAAAGATTTGTTCAACAAAAAGAAAAAAAGTAATAATCATAATAGTAATGGTAGTAGAAGGTAGCTGAAGCACACAAGACAACAACAACACTTTACAACAGATGCACACAAACAGCTGACAGTAAGCTGATTAAAGCAAGACTTGCTACACTATTGGAGAGCGAGAAGAAGAAAGACAAAGCTCTAAGTTATAATAAAATACAGAGTCAAATTCAAATTAGATTTCAGCCAAGGCTAAAATGTTCATAAAGCACAATAAGCAGAGAGCTTATGGTTGATAAAATTAAGTTGTATAAGTCTGCTTATTTGATATTTGGGGAGTAGCCAAAAAATGCAGTATATTATCTTACAGGAAAATTAAATTGGTATTAGTTAAATCAACATGCTAACAACCCTAATACAGTTTCCATGATTAGTTAAATCTTAACAGTTCAAAGGTTTATATAAACAAAAGGCTAAAAGACAATTTCCAGCAACTTTTTTCTCCTTCATAGCTAGAAAACTATTGGTACAACTGATATTGTTAAATGACTGATTAAGTTTGATATTTTGAATGGCCATAAAGATTTTATGCAAATCTTTTAAATAAATATAAATTGCACATTTTGAACTTTAATCAATATATAAGTGCAAGATCAGATCTTGAGCCGTTTAATTCAGTGGGTTCTCAAACATCTTGCATTGGCAACACTTATTTTATTTTTTTGCTGTACATTAAGTTTTGTTAGCCATACCAAATCTATAATCCTAAATTTATTTATATAAGACATGATTCAAATTGAAAAATTTAGTTTAATAATTACACTAATTAATAATAGGTAATTAATAATTACATTAATGAGCAATTAATTATACTAAAATGTCTCCCAACATAACAGTTCAGAATGTTCTGTTTAGATAAATTATTTTAAAAAGATAAAAGCAGAAATAATTTTGAGGCAATCTTTGTGTGTGTGTGTGTGTGTGTGTGAACATTGGATAACATCTAAATGAATGAAAAAGGGAACTTTAGTGTAAAGTTTAAAAAGCATGTCCATTTACCTATTGCTAATGAATATTGAGTTTTACCCTCACTGGGTATCCCATATTTATGGCCCTATTCCAAACCTAAGCTAAGTAATTAAATAAAATATAAACATTATCCTATGGCTGCTCCCCAAAAATGTGCAAATTGACAAATTTAGTTATTCCTTAGTTATTCCTAGCGAATAATTCTTTTTACACACCTTATTTTGTAATTTGTTATTTTAATTTTTTTTTTTTTTTTGCAATACCCACCACAATCACTACCCAAGATCAAATATGATTAAGTTGGATTAAATAAAAAGGAGACAGCATAACAATATTGGGAGTTTAAAAATAATAGGGAATTTTATTTTTATACTTAATTTTACTAATGGTGAAAAATAAAAACACTACATAACTAGATAATTGTCAGTCATTAAAATGAAAATGTTGCCAGACTGGATATAATCAAATATGATACTGAAGAAAAGTATATTTAAAAGATAACTGACACAATATTGTTGCTGCCTCACACCAAGTGTCTAATTAAAATTGCTAGGAATGTTAGCTTTACTACATCCTCTAAACAGACCAAGAGAAAGAAAGAAAGTTTAAGCATAGGAACTGGTATTGACAATAGCTCAATGATATGAACAATATGATTATCTACTAATGACTAATTATAATAATTGTTAATTTTTATGTCAGAATTATCTGTATTAAGTTTATTGTTTCTGTGTTTTTTTGTTTTTATTGTACATCAAGTAAAATTTTTCAAATAAACTAAATAAAGTTGTTTGGGTTGTTTTCTACGTAAAATCTAAAATCAGCTCCAATTATCATTTTTGTTGAGCACTGGCTATTTTTCCCCTTTCTCTCTCTCTCTCTCTCCAATGTAGAAATATTAGTACAACAAACCAACAGCCAATAACAAATAGAAAAGATTTTCAACGTTAATATTAAAAGAAAAAAAGCCATTGAAAATATTTAAGAAATCATGCTTTAACAAAACAAATTATAACAAAAAACAAAAATAAAATTGTAAAGTAAAATGTAATGTTTACAGCCAAAAAAAAAAAAAAAAAAATGTTAATTTTTTTCAGTGAATATAAATGAATTATATCTTTAAAGGAAGTTCTTTCCAGTGAGTTGAGATCACAAGCACACATTTATTTAAAAAAAAAATTTTAAAAAAAGTCTGGGTAGGGGGGGGTCTATGGTTAGATGAATAAAATTAAAAATGAAATTAAAAAAATAAATAAATAAATAAATAAATAATGAACCATACCACATATACACTTTGAGAAAACTGTCCCTGTCATCCACCTGCCATAAAGGCAGCAACAGCTAATAAACTATTCAGCCACAGAGTTAATTTCCAAGTTATAATCACAACTTGGCTACATTAACATAGGATGAAAACATCTTTGTTGCATAACTTTCTTTTTCTGCTCATGCATAAAAGAGAAAAGTATAGAAAAAAAAAGAAAGAGAGAGAGAGAAAAAGATTCCATAGAGAATATTATTATTATTATTATTATTAAGAGAGAATAAGAGCTCATAAAAAGATAGCTGGGAGCAGACATAGCCATATCTTCAATATATTGTGAATATGTACAGAAGTAACTACACAGCCAAGGGTTTCCAGTTCACTAGACTTTTACATTTTTTTTTCTTTTTCCCTTTCTTTTGG
The DNA here is from genome assembly GCA_903632075.3 of Acanthosepion pharaonis. NCBI lineage: Eukaryota > Metazoa > Mollusca > Cephalopoda > Sepiida > Sepiidae > Acanthosepion > Acanthosepion pharaonis. The sequence continues at coordinate 113,989 of CAHIKZ030000965.1, forward strand.
AATTCTCAATTTCTTATTTCATTTTCTTTTATTATTTTCTCCTCATTGATTTAAAAAAAACAAAAAAAAAAAAAAACACAAAGTATATAGGTAACCCTTGCTATGAAGTTATGAAAGTGTTAAAAATTGGTTTTATTCTTTCATGACTCAGTGCTATTGGCATAAAAAACCCTGCATACCCATTTTCCCCGTCTTCTCCGCAAGTACTGTGCCTAAATGAAAAAGAAAAAAATGTACTTTTAAGTATCAAGTGTGACGTTCATTCAGAAGAAATGTGATTCTTCTATTGCCATATCATATTTTCTCTCTCTTGACCATAAAGTGGGAACAGTATTTGGAACTGGTGACAGAAAAAAAAAAAAATCAGATTTACACATGAAATACTTAAAAGATGACATATTGGAGTATCTATTCAAATATTAATATGAAATACTGAATATATGACTCAACGTGCAAGTTAGCACAAATAATATACCATGATATATCACCAAGATAGTGTATGAAACAAAGTAAAAGTAGCATTTAGATTTGTTGTAAATGAACTTAGTTCTAATGAAAGAACACTATTCATACAAAAATGACTTTCAAGGTTGATTTTCAATTGACTTCAATTCTGGATAAAAACATCTTTAGTTAGAGATTCAAAATTAATAAAATATTGTATAAAAGAATTGAGTAAAAAGAAAAAAAAAAGAAAAAAAAAAAGAAATGTCCCGTCAAATGTCATGCATTATGAGCTTGGTGGCAATGCAACATTATCCTAAATAATGTTTTTTTCACTTAACATTAACTTGACATTTGCATTTAATATACTCTAGGATACATGCCCCTCGATAGCACAAAGTGTTTCAATATAGATTCTCTGCACATGAACAGACCACATGTAATAGGGTGATACTGTTTAAATTTAAAAAACAAAAATCTACCTTATGAATTAAAAGGAAGAAAAAATATATTTGACAGTGCTGATCTGAAATAACTCTCATAAATTAATTTCAACTATATGCATACAAACACTTATTTACAGTCTTCAGCTATTAATACTAGATAATATCAGCTTTTCATAATACAAAAATCAAAATCTTCACTCCTGATTATTCCAGAATGCACTGATATGGCAAGATATACAGTAAAAAAAAAAAAAAAAACAGGCAAGAAAACTAAATACTAAAATATTAGTCATATTAAATCAGCTTGTAGGTTTACTGTCTATGCACAGGAAGTGGCTAAATCAGACAATCACTTCCCAAATACAATTCCTAAAAATTAAAAGGTGACTGTGCAATGAAAATGATTCAAACTATGCATTCTAAAATGAAAATGTTCATATTTTCATCAATAAATGCTCAATTCCATGCCAACATGCAGTGTGAAGATTGAGAATGAATACATTTTCAAATGCTTCACTGACAGTAGTTAAATAAAATTTAAACTTCACTATATATCAATGATCTGCCAATATATTTTACTAATAATAAAAAAAAAAATATGGTGAAAACAAATTTATGTCCTAAGCAAATAAAATTTATTTCTAACAAAAAAAAAAAAAAAAAGAAAAAGAAAAAGGATAAAGATTCCAATAACAGTTCTTAACCACTGGAATAGTCTGAAAATTCAATGAAAAATTTAAAAAAAAAAAAAAAAAAGCTTTGTTTTGAGGATATATTGAAAAAGGAATTTAATTAGAAAGAATAAAAATAAAAAAAATAGAAAAACAGTAATTTTTATGGCAAAATTAAGTTACTGGAATCCGAGATTAAAAAAGAAAATATTTCAATTTTTTTTTTTTAATACACTAAAACCATATAAATTCATTTATTTTGGTATCAAATAAACAGCTAAGTTCACATCATAGACACTGATACAAAAAAAAAAAAAAAAAAAATATATATATATATTTTTGTTTTAAATTTTATACGAAAAAAAGTGGACTAATTACTTCCCAAGAATCAACCAAAAAATTAAGTTTTAAAACTGAAATTGGACAATTTTTACAGCAATAGTTATGTTCAATAAAATGGTTTGCAAAATTACTGTCAGACAGTTGAATAACTAAATTTTCTAACAATTCCTGAGGGTGTATGACAAAAGCCGTAGATATTTTAATAACCACCAAAAAATTATTAAATATGTTTCATTTAACATCATGATAGTTGATAACTTGTTCATTACAGACTTTAAGAATAGATTGATTAAATAAAAATAAAATAAAGTGGATTTTATTAACTCAACAACATTTTTTTTTTTAATTTTAAGTGATAAAAATTATAATTTTTGCTTATAGCCAACTGCTTAATCCTAAATTTTGTTGTATTTTTGAAAGATATTTACTGGACCAGTGAAATCTGATGAAAGGTAATTCTACTTCAATAGAAGGTGCTGAAAATTTCTGCCTGACCTATTTTCTAGAACCTAACCAATCCCTTCTTGGCTAGCACTCTTCAGTATAATTTTAATAAGAAATCCAAATCACCTTGAATATGTAAAGGAGGATGACAAATTTTGGTACAATATTACACAATTTTTGGCTGTAACTCAAATGATTCTGAGCAATATGAAATAGCAGAAAACAAGAATAATAATTTGAATAATTATTCTTGTTTTCTTCTATTTTATATTATATATTTTAATATTATAAACAATACGCATACATTAAGCCATATATAAGCCAAAAAAGGCATGATGTATAAAACAAGACAATAGAGAAAGTTCCTATATTTTGAATAAAGTCATACAAAAACAACACCCATAAGAAACATCATTCTCATGGGAAACTTTAAAGAAGTTAGGATTGTATAGCTTAACTAGACAAGAAGTTGCATACAAGCAAAGAATTATGTAAAAGGCTTATCTGTCTTTCTCTGGTAGCAGAGAGATTTGATCCATCTTTTACTTTTAAAATAACTTAATCTTATTAAGCTTACAATTATCTGGTGGTCACACTTAAGTATTAAAAAAAAAAAATTGTGGGTAGAGAGAGAGAGAGAGAAAATATGTAAATTAACAATCAGATGATTTGGTAGAAAGAAAGTGAAATACAAATATCAAAGTATACTTATCAAAAATTTGTCAATAATAAAGCATTTCACCCCATTAAAAAAGTGCACAGATACTGATATACAAAATGTGTTAAAAAAATCAAAAAGCTAATAGAGAAATAAATTTTGTTAATCTCAATATTTAAGAAATTATAAAAATGATTCGCTATGTTATAAGTATAAAAAAATCTTTTTGTTTTATCAATGAACAAAAATTTATTTTGGAGTTTGTAAATAACTTAATGGAAAGCACCAAATCATTTCAAACAAACACACACAGAGGCAATCCACCACTTCCTAATAAAATATGGAGATAATATTCATCTAACAAATAAATGCTGTCTTTTTTTTTTTAAAGATTCCAATGCTTTTTCAGAATATTATGAATGTGAGATAGATATATAAATAATAGCTCCGTTATATTACATCGAGCACTGTAATATATATAAGCCGGTGTTAAAACAGTGCTCGATGTAATATAACAGAGCTATTATTTATATATTACACACACAAATTACAAAAATGAAATGAAAAGTTAAAGCAAGATAGAGAAAATTACAAAGGAAAGATTAAGTAAATTGTAAAAGCAGAAAGGAAAACATCCAATGAGGCAACCTAACCCCTACCAGATCTAAAGAGAGTCTGGTATCTAATAGGCTCTTAGAGTTTTGTTTGAAGACTTAATTAAAAATAAGAGATTTTCATCATTAGGTACATAATGAAGACAAGATATTAAAAGAAACTGATCACAATTACAATATTTAAAAGTGTGGTTTATAAATGTCCAATAATCAACATTGGCTTCAATGACTCAGTATGGTCAAAATAATAGATTGATTGCTATATCTCCAATCAACTGTATTTTTTCTCAAATGCAAAGATACAAAGTATTCTTAAGTAAACAATGATAAAAGTATGTAAAAATGACTAACCGAGTTAAAATTATCAGTGTCTTCCATAATCAATATCATTAAAGGACAGCATTAAATAATTGAATTAGAGTTCTATTTATGTATAAACCTTTACCACCCATCCTATTCATTTTTCTGATATTTTATCAGAAATTTCAAGTATCTATATCAGTCACAAAATAGACTAATCATCAAAAGATGATAAAGTTCTAATATTGAAAACCCTTTACTTTCATCACTGACCACTTCATTTTGTAATTCTATCCACTACTTTGCAGTAACTTTTATTTCATTGCATTTAGTTATATTATTTTCTATTTATAGTCCTATAAATAGGCAAAGAAAGTCATAAATGTTCTAATGATAATGTAAAAAAAAAAAAATTTCTACATATTTAAAAAAAAAAAAAAAAAACTCACCCACACCTATTATTTGCAAACAGCATAGTCATAATTGTTCTTCAAGTTAAATTTGTATTTACTCAATCCCACACCTCCGAGGTGAGGTTGTGACACAAGGTCGGTTTGATGTAATGTTTATCAAGTTAAATTATCTGATAGGCAAGTCTGAATATAATTGAATGTGTATATTTTCATAAAATGATAATTGTACTCCCATGCATAGTTCTCTCTTCAGGATGGATGCAAACCAGAATCTAGATTCTAACAGTTTTTTTTTCAAATATTAGTCTTGAGGCAAAAAAAATAAAAAATAAAATAAAAAGTAAAAAGTAAAAATTCAGGACTCATTGTGGAACTATTTTAATTTTATGCCAATTTTAATATTTTTCAGTTATAACTGAATATACACAGTAAAATCCCAGGAAACTAATTTTATATTATATAAAAATTTATTTTTCATCTTAAAGATTTTGAAAATAGATTTGGATTTTTTAGAAAAATTAAATTATAGATCATTTAATCATAGCAGTGTCATGTAAACATTATTTTTATCAGTAATTTCAGAAAGCAGCTGAAGTAAATAGATCTTGTATTAATTATATCTGAAAAAAGTTGAATAAGTGTTATGCAAGTGAAATCAATACTCCTACTGTAATCTAAAACAATTTCCTAGAATCGGCATGAACTGAAGTCAAACATCAAATAGTCATTAATTCAAACAATTAATACAGACAGCATAATAATAAAGAAAATAACCTGCAGCTTATCCAACTAAAACAAGCAAAAGTTTTAAAACAGAGCCACATTAATACACATTAATGAAGCACAATAAAAAACACTTATTATAACTAGGATCCAAAACAATCTTGAAAAATAATTGTAGCAATGAGTGCCCATATTATAGAAAAAAAAAAAAGAAAAAAAAAGAGAAGCAGCATGTTAAAGTAATTTAAAATTATTTTTGAAACATCTAAATAACAGTTACAGGCCTTTAGAAAAAAAAAGGAGTCGAACTTGGGGGGAAAAAAAATAAGAGATTTTTTGAACAGAAATGCTAAAATAGAAAAATGAGCTATAGTGATTGTTTTTTTGTTACAAAAATAATCAATCTGAGTGGATGTGACTTTCTGGATGAATATAGTGTCAAAGTAGTAAACATGCAGTAAAACACAAAATATGACATCAAATCTATTAAGACGACTCAAAAATAAATAATTTGTTACGGGACAAACCTATCAGCTATTACTTATTAACAAAGATCACTTTATAAATTCATTATTTAAAAGAAAATAGTAGTTACAAAGCAAAATGCCAGAATTAATGGATTAAAACAGCAGTATAGAATAATTTGAGTTGTCTCCCCTTAAATCTATATTACTACTTTTGATGAAAATGACCTATTTTATGAAGTAGTTATATCAGTAAGAATTGCGTGCAAGTTATTTATAAGTAAGCTTTAGACTGATAAGAATTGCCAACCATTAATAATCACAAATAATTTATAAAAAAAAAAAAAAAAAAATTTATAAAAAAATTCAGGAATATTCAAATGAATAGTAGATAAAGTGCATTAATTAAAAAGTAATGTTCATAATTAAAAAGGAATCTTTGAACACAATCCTTATATATTTTTTAAGATATATTTTAATATAACAGCTATATACCATTACTAATGATGTGTTTTGTGGGTAAACAAATCAAACATTTCCTACCCACCAAATTTTAGGAAGTACCCTTATAGTAGCAGAACTAATTCTTAAAGTAAAATAGATATTTTATTGTTTGTTTTTTTTTTTTTTAGATGATGAAAATTCTAGTAATTATAAAATAGAATCACTATCAGGAAGTAAGCAAGAAATGTAATTTAAGATTTGAGAAGTTATGACAATGTAGAGATGAAGCAGATTTCTGTTCAAGAAAAAAAAATCCTCAATACAGTGCAAAATCCTATAAATAAACCAACAAAATTACAAACTTCATGATTTTTTCAAGATTAACCATATATATATATATATATATATATATATATATATATATATATATATATATAGATATGTGTGTGTGTGTGTGTGTGCTTTAGATTATATAGAAGGAAAATCCTTGACAAAGTGGAAAAGGTTTTTTGTGACACATTTCATCCTTTAGAGCTTCATTGCATGAAACATGTTTACATTGATGTGATTACACATGCATATGAATGAGGGTATGCTGAAATTTTAAATTTATTTTTTTTTCACTCAGACTTTAAAATTGTTCTTGATATATAAAAATTTATATCATTTTCATAAAAACATACTGAAAAGTGGTTAAGTTTTCCCATTTTATCATTCACTTACACACCATCTATTAAGGAGCAGAAATTTCAAGTATATGAACTAAAAAGTGTTAAAAGTTTATCTTTACCTAATAGTGATAGAAAAACTGAAAGTAGGCAGATTTTCTAAATTTAAAGATTTGGATGATGGTATAATAAATAAGCCAATTTACTTGCACTAAAAAATAAAGATAATGATCTACAATCAATCCTGAATCATTTTTCCTTTATTGCTACATCAGCACAGGAAATGTTTGAGAGAAAAGGAGCTATTTAGCTTTCCAGTGAGAGAATAATGATAGGAACAAAGGTATTGTGTAACAGTTTTGGTTGGAGTGAGAGAAAAAAATGTGTGATGTCTGAGCGAGGCAACTCTGCATAAGTGCAGTCATTTTTTTTAGCTATTGTAAGATACTCACGCATAGTGATGTGCTATGGGAGTGCCAGGTGCAGATATGTAGGGTCCTAAGTTAGACTGAACACTGCTTTCTGATGGACTGTTGGATAATGAATCATTAGCAGTACTGTGTCTTCTTACTATCTTCCCTTCTGCATCAGCCATGTAGTTCTGTAAGGAAAATTACTTTTCAGTAAGAATATGAATTCATTTATGAATAACAGTTTTAGAAGTCAATATACTTAATGCATTGTAGTTTCTAGCACAGCACTAAATGGTGCCAATGCAGCTTTACAAGGATCACTCCTTCAAATTACTGAAGGAATAAAAATCTTTAAAAAAAATAAATAAATAAAAACATAACAAAAAAATTATATTAAAACTGAATGAAAAGATTCCTCAAATTTTTCTTTGGAAAAAGATATTTAAATACAAGGCATCTATGAGAGGATAGATGCTGAAAAGTTCTCAATCTGAATCACTTACACAAATCTGGCCAAATGATCAAATATCTGATTTTTTTTTTTTTAACTCCATCATTCCATGAACATTTCAACACTCCTTTGTACAAATGTATGAGATTAAAGCAGTCATAAAATTCAACTATTATTAACAGGAAAATCATTTATGTGAACTTCAAACTGTTAAAGAATATTATAATTACCCTATTATAATGACACTTAGCATTATATTTAAAAAAAAAAAAAATTACACTTAAATTAAAAATATCTACTTATATTAGTTTTGTAATCTACAAATTCAGATGTCAGTGTAATGCAGACTATGTAGGTAGAACAGATCAAAGACTGGATTGCCTGGACCAACCAACATGTATCAGTCAATTTTTTGCAATGGAAAGGTTGACTACATAGATGCATTAATGTATGCGATTCAGTGATAGTTGAACATTTGATTAAAAAACAGCAGTGTGCCCAGTCTTAAAACCTCAACATGTTCTTAGAGCTGAAGAGAGCTAATACTGATTATCACTTGAAAGTTTTGGAATGAATCATCAAATCCTACCAGTCATCCCTCTGTAAGAAGGGGTAATTTGTAGCCTTGAATGTAATTAATCATTAATGTTTTTTTTTCTTTTTGTATAACATTAGGCTGAGGTTTTTTATATATATATATATATATATATATATGAGCACTTGGCCAAGTGATTAGAACAGTCACTTTCTGTCTAGGAGACCTGGGTTCGAATCTCACCAGTCGATTTGTTAGGAAGGAGACTTCCTGATGTTATCAGTGTGGAGAGGGTGATCCCAGCATGTGACACCTTTGGAAAGTGCCTGAAAACCATACCATGGGTTGAGTCAAGCCTTATGAGTGGAATTGGGTAAACACAACCCTTAGGGGCCTTTGATGGCTGTGCTAGCATGAAGTCACATGTCATTGTGACTGAGGGTTTGAGCATGCTGGCCTTGTTCAGATTGTTGATCATGCTAGATAACGCACTCTCTCCCAGAAACTGTAACTAAAGTCTGCTCAGCATAGTTGCAGTATAAATCACAGGTGAGCTCTGTGGGTGTTGAACAAACACAAATGCACCCAAGTTGGCATCTGCAATAAGGATTGGCTAGCCACACTAGTAGACAGGTATCCTTGATTATGAGTGGCCAACTATTATTATTTATATATATATATATATATATATATATATATATATATATATATATGACGCTTTTTTATGAATTACTTTTACTGCTTTAATAAAATTCTGTATCCTTACAAAAAAAAAAATTACTAATTTAGTTCCAATATTTTCATAGTACTCACCAAAAATCTAGGTTAACAATTTTTATTACCACAAACATTTCCAGGCTAATTACAAATAGGTTAAAATTATCTGTGTTCAAATATTTAGCTATTAACTAGTTTATATTTAATGTTTTTTCTTCCTGTAAGCCACCATTAAATAAAAAAATAAATCATTTCAATCATTCTTTGATAATTTAGAAACTTATTTGCTACTGAGCTCACATGATTGTCACTTCACATTAAATTTTTCTCCATTAGCAAGTCATTCCATTATGCATATTTCAATACCAAAACAATAAAACTACTCATTAGAAAAAAGGTAAAAAAAAAAAAAAAAAATTGTCACTCTTAATTATTGCTGATTTTTTATATCTGGTTTTAAATAATAAATCAATTTAGTGTATTTGTCATTTTTATATACTGAATACATTAAACTGCTTATTAAAGTAAATATTAACAGCTTCATTTATAATACAGAAAATTCAAATGTTTATCATACCTTACAACTTTATTACAATAATGAATGTAAGTATTCTGATAATAAAAAAAATTCACACAAGATCAGTTTGCCAAATTCACCTCAAATTTAATCAATTCTTGATTCAATCTGTCAAGCTTTTGTGCATTCTCTTCAAGTTTCTTGTCCAAGCTACTAGCATCCCCAAGAGCAGGATTTTGTATATACACATCTTTCATTTTCAACATTCCTTCTCTGCAAAATAAAGAATACAAAAATACATAAATGTGTGTGGGATTTTTTTTTTTTTGATTTATTTGAAGATGATATCATTATTATTATTAATAATAATAAAATTAATATTAATAATATTAATATTATTAATGATAAGTTGTTCTGAGTAATTGAAATTAGAATATTGTAATATTTTATGGAATATTTCTTAATTTCTCTACCTTTAATAAATGTTACCCTAACCTGATAAACTGTTATTTATGGAAATAACAGTTTTGTAATAATTGAAAATGAACTTTGAACTCATTCTTTGCTCATTTTCATTTATTAAGTTCATCTACCCATTTTGCTTTCATTACAATCTAGTGATTGGATGACAAGTGCCTGTCATACTGTAAAGATGCTGTTATAACACGCTTCATAGCACAAGTAATGTTTCGGTTACTTGCTGTGATACCTGTAATTAGTCTGAAGACTAACTCCAAACAGCTTCTCACCTTTGATCTGGAGTACTTTATTTATGGCTATGGACTAGTTTCATATAGTCACAGGAGGTGTACTATTTACTCTACAACATCCCCACTTTTGGGATTAAACTTTATATAAATATTTTATTTTTTATTGGTATGAGTATTGCCGCCTCCTCCTCCTCTTTCTAGAGAATTTGCCAACGTACTCAACTTTGTAGTATTTCTGTCTTGGATCCACTTAAAGTTAGTCATACACTTTCTTTTTCTGAAAGTTGGACTTGTAGGTTCCACGACTTGTGGTACTGACACACCAAAAACTTCATATCGTCTTTTTAACAGTTCTTCCAATGTTTCAGGTCTTTCATCGATGAACTTTTTTCTTTTTCAGCTGATTATGGTGCTTTTTATGTTCAAATCTTTTCCCTTTGTCCATGTAAATCAACTTCCCGATTCTTGATATTATGCAGTCTTCCCACCTCTATTTGCCATCCTTATATGCTCTAAAGAACACATTATCACCAACCTTGAAACTTTTGGTGTTGTTTTTGTTATCTGTTTGTGTTTTTCAACTTGGTAATAACTTGTTGAACACCAATTTTACTTTTCTAGTAAACATTAATTCCACTGGCAACATGCCTGATGGTGTATTGGGGGCTAGGTGTTACACAGTAAACTCTCAGAAAATTTTGAAGTGCTTCCACATTTACTTTCTCAAAACTGGCTTTCTACAACACTCTTTGGAACGTTCCCACAAACTATTCCACTTGTCCATTTAACCTTGAGTGATACAGCAGGGTCGTAACATGCTTAATGAAGAACATCTTACAAAAGTTTTTGAATTCTTTCCCTATGAATTCCATTAAGAGAGACTATGGTATCTGGTATACCATATCTTGCAAACAGTTCATGCAAGAAATTCACTGTCACTGAAGATGTTGGATTTTTGCTCTTATAAATTTCCAGTCATTTAGTGAAACTATCAACTACCACAAGATAATGTGATCCTTTCATAGAACCTGCAAAATCTTTATGCAATCTTGACCATGGCATGTCTGTCTTTGTGCAAAGTTTCTATCTTTGTGATTGTTAGTTTTACTGCCAGTGCACAACTTCTACAAGTTTTCACTATTTTTTTTAATATCTTGGTCCATTCTGGTCCAATATATGAATTTTCTCAGAGATTTCATTCTTGAAATACCAGGATGATCACTATGAAAATCTTTTAATATTCGCTTCTGTAACACTAGGTATTACAACCCTTTGCTCAAATATTACTTCACCTTTGCATAGCGAGTAAGCATTTAAGTCTGGATTACTTTCTTTCAATTGCTTTTTGATTTTTACAATAAAATATGTCATTTTCCGCTTTTTCTTTTTCTTCCAGGGTAACCAGTAAATCTTATACTATGTTACATAAAAATGTTTTTTTTTGTTTTTTTTTTTAATTTCCTTTCCACTTTTCAGTGCTGCAATAACTGCATCCTCAAATCATACTGCATTTTTAGATATTAATCTTGATAATCTATCCACATGTTCTAACTTTTTAGACAGTTGGTACTCCATCATAAAATCCTAGTTTAATAAGATGGTAGCCCAGCATTGCAGTCTATTAGATGTAGATATTCCTTTCTTTGAACAATACATTATTAATAGAGGTCTGTGGTCTGTTAGCAACCTAAAATTTCTTTAATGAATAAATTTTTAAAAAATTTTTCACAGCAAATTGCTAGGTCCTCTTTTTCCATATGGCTGTAATTTTTCTCTGCTGGTAGAAGCAAGTGTGAAACATGAGTGAAAGCTTTCATTTTACCACCATCGTATTTATGTAAGATCACCATGCCAATACCATACACACTAGCATTTGAAGCCATTACAATTTCTGCTTTTGGATTGTAGTGTGCTAGTGATAAATCTAACTAGAATGTTTTTTTTTTTGTTTTTTTTATTTTGTCAAACACCTTTTGACAGTTATCATTCCAGTTCCACTTTCTTCCTTTAAGTAGATCGTTCAGCGGACATATGTACGTATATTTGATAGTAATTAGTGAGTCCCAGAAAAGCTTGTAATGTAGTCATATTTGTTGCTGGAGGTATATTTTTAATTGCACTTGCCAGATCTGGATGACAACCATTTTTATCAATAATTTGACCAAGGTATTTAATTTTTGGTAAAAACAATTTGCATTTTTTTTCACTGGCTTGAATCCATACTCTTAGTTTTTCCAAAATTCAAAAAATGTTCCATTTCCAAAAATGCCCAACATGTTGTTCTTTAGACACACTTGATTAAAATGTTGTCCAGATACGCAGCTACGAAATCGAAATCTGCAAGCATGGTATGTATAGCTTGTTGAAAAATAGATGACCCCAACTTTATACCAAAAGGCAGTTAATTAAATTTATGTAATCCTCTGTGCATATTTATGGTCATTAACTTTCAATTTGAATTTGTAACTACGCTTTCGAGAGATCCAGCTTTGAAAATATTCTCCCGCTGTTTAACTTCAAAAAAATTTCCTCTGGACTTGGTAATGACTAGTTATGCATCTCTAGACAACTGTTTAATCCTGTCAAGAATTCCACACAAACTTTTTTTTTTTTTTTCCACACATACACCGCTGGAGCAGCCCATTTTGAATGGTCATTTTTTTTTTTTTCTATTATACCAATTTTTTTGAGTGTTTAACTCTTTGTTGCAAATGGTACACTCAGTTTTGGTTTAAATACTGGCATTGAACCTTTTTTTACTTGAAAATCCACATTGAATTTTGAAAACTGACAGTTAATTTGGCAGAACATCTAGAGAACCTTTTTTTTCTTTTAATTTCTTCCTAAAATTTTCACTGACTTCTTAAATTTACATTTCTCAAAGCAATTCTCAAAGCTCTAATAGTTCTATCCAGTCAGTACCAAATAAATTTGTAGCATTTTTTTAATACATAAACTTTAGTTTTACATGCTTATTAAGGAATAAGACATTAGAAGTCATTTGTCAAAAAAAAAATAAAATAAAAAATAAAACTCACCAGAACCTGAAATCATAACTTTTTAATAGAGAACTTTAACTTTCTTTCCATGTGGTTTCCCCAATTATTGAAATATCGCTACCAGTGCCCAGTAGCATTTTCACACCCACATTATTTTCACATTCACAAATTTCCTTTCATTTTCTGTGAGCATTTTTTTTATGTCGCAATGCTGCATACAAATTTTTTCCTGTGAGAATTTTTTCTTTTGCAGTGTGACTATGCCCTCATTTACCACACTTGTAACATTCTGCATTTTTAAATGGACAATCATTTCCAAGATTTAATTTACCACATCTAAAACAAGGATTTATTCTCCTTTTTGTACATTTGTCCTTTGCTTACATACTTTTTTTCTGAATTTATTCAGCATCATGTTTCATACTTCTAGCAATTGTCCACTATTCCTTGTGGTGTAATATTACTATTTTGTTCAATTTTTGTTAAAATTTTCACTCATATTTCAGTATCTTTTTTAGCTGTTAAACCTTGAACAAAAATTAACCCTATGAACATATCTGGAGTCATTTCATTTCTTCTAAACTCTTCAAATTCTTTGTTGACAATCCCATCATATATGACAAAATCTTTGTCCTCTTTTTGGTTAGATTTACCCGCCTCAAATGAACATTAAACAGAGAGCTCCTCTCACTAAAGATTTTCATCAGAATGTATACCGTGTCTTCAAACCCGATTTCATACATTTTTTCGGTAATATGTAGTTGCAGTATTCTTCATACTCTATCGGAGCTATTTTCCTCAACAACAATCTCGTTTTACTCTCATCTTCCCAGCTGCTGCATTCCTGACTGAATATTTGTTCAGATTTATAAAAATATGCAGACAAAGTTAGCCCCTGATCAATATTGTATACAAATTTTGATATGGTGTTTTGGACAGCATCTGGCATAAGAGACATTGAAAAATTTATTTTGATTTCTTCAGAATTACATCAAACACTCCTGTTGCTATTTTTGTAGTTCTAGCAACTGTTGATTTTGTTGTTGCTGCTGTTGAATTTCAACTATTGAAACCAAAATTTGCTGCATATTCACAAGAATTCCCCCCAACAAAAAAAAAAAAAAAAAAAATTTCTTCTACACAAGAAAAATTTTTTTTAAACCAACATAGTTAAAATTCTTGTCACCCGTATCTTTGTTCATGAAGCAACATTTTCTTTTTTTTTTTCTTTTTTTCGTACTTGTTCACTCAGTCTGAGTATCCAAAAATCCTTCTAACTCCAGTTACAACTCATGATTTACCGAATCCTCATTACTGTTATAACTCATAAGAGTTTCAAATCCTCATCACAATGGTTATAAATCAGAGTATCAAATCCCTCATTGCCACTGTTACAACATACTTCATAGCACTTATAACATAAGTAATTCTTTGGTTATTTGCCATGACACCTATATTAGTCTGAATACAGGCTCCAAATGGATGCTTCTCAGCTTTGAGCTGGAGCTCTCTATTTATAGTTATGGACTAGTTCATATAGTCACTGGGAGTGTACTATTTACTCCACAACAGATACAAAAAGTGATTATCTCCCTTTGGTTGAAATGCAGTTACATGTCTCACATGACTGCTGCTTAGTGACATCACTTTATGGAGTGATGAAAGAGAGCTGTTTATCAATAACTGCCTGAAGCAAAGACACAAGAGTTGTTTGTCCAGCCAGCCACTGTCACATGGTGCAGCTTACAAGCCCATGGTGCAGTTTCCCTTTGGGAATATATCTTCACCAGATATAGAAACACTATCTTGTAGTCCTAATGTTGGGAAAAAAGCCATCGCTTGCCATTTCTCATTTTGAGAGGAATATATCCTCACTAATGACATAGCAGATAAATCCAGTCCACTTGCAACTGCAATCCTAAATTTCTCCAGAAACACAGAAGAATCTCCACCAGCTCCAATTTCGATTGGGAATTATTATAAGACCCTATCTTTTCATTCTCTTTTCACTGCCTGTTATTACATAAATTTTATAGATTCTCTGTGTGGGACACATGTAAATATGTATATATAATTTTGCGCATGATTTGGTGGTATAAAACTGAGAACAAAGTGCCATTCCATTCTGTCCATGAAATAAGGTGTTATATCATGGATAATGCCCATGATGGGAAATACAAACTGGGAGAATATTCACTTCCTCCACAGCTCTCCAATTAATGCTATTGTGAAGAAATGGTTCTAGAGTGATGATTTTGAAGTTCAAAATGCAGCATGGTGTAAGAGTCATCAAACAGTGCCAATTTCTCAAATTGTTGATCAAGTTCATATGGCTCAAGAATCTATTTGAACTGCAAGGAAAACTAAATCTATTTGGAAAAAGATGTCAGAATAATCCAGAACTTTCAATGGAAACAAACTGCCTACATACAGATAGAAAATTAATTGAGTAGCTACACAAAAATAACAATATGATATACAGATGATAGTGTTGATGGTGGACTCAGAAAGAAAACTACGGGACCTGCTAGACAGAGAAGTAGAAGAAAGCGAGAAAAATGGACTAACCACCAACTGCAATGTGACAAAGTGTGGTCATCAGCAAGAGAAAAATCCTAAGATGCAAGTTACAAATTGAAGATATAAACATCAAGCAGGTGCAGAGGTTTAAATATCTGGGAATTGTTTCAACAGAGGATGGAAATGTGTGACAGAGATCCAAACATGTATTGGACTAGCAAAAAGAAGCATTCCAAAAGCTAACAAGGTACTGAGAAACAGAAAAATGTTAGAAAAAAAAAAAAAAAAAAAAAAGAAGACTTCTGGTTTACTATGTGTAATCCAACCTCTTATATAGCAGCAAATTCTAGAGCTGGACAATCTCCCCACAAATGAGAAAACTGTAAGCAGAAGAAATGTGGTTCTATGGAGATATAATGAAAATTCCATGGACAGAGTAAGTAAACAAGGAAATCTTAAAGAAAATGGCAACAGAAAGAATACTTCTACTCAGAATCAGGAAACAGAGCTGAAATTGCTTGGACACAATTAGGAAAGAGGGCTTGGCAAACTTAAGCCTAAAGGGGAATATTGAGGGCAAGAGAGATAGGGAAAGGCAGCAAACTACTTATCTGATGAGTTTGTGTGAATGGATGGGAGATTTAGCAAAGGGAGAAAAACTGATAAGAGCACCAAAAAATAGGAAGTTGTGGTGAGCCATGATCACCTATGTCCTGAATGGACGTGGCACATAGAAGACGATGACAAATCTCAGTCAAAAGAATTGCTAGGACAACAGCAATAGCCATTGGGGGGTTTACTAAATCAATCAGTTGGGTATAGAAGAGCTATCAGGCAAACGGGTGACAATTTTTGAATATTGAGTAGAATAATGAGTAAACACCTCCAAGTTGATTTTACAGCATTTTTAACACCCTAATAATAAACTTGTTACAACATTATGATCTGGAGACCAAAGAACAGCTCATACAGTGGCGACGCTCAACACTTCTCCAAAGCAAAAGACTGAAAAATCAGCAGGTGATGTCATGGCCACACTTTTAGGGATAAGAAAGATATTACTATCTTCAGAACAGTTAATAGAGAATACTAATTTAATTTGCTGAACCCATTAAAAGAAAGCATTCCAAGAAAAATAGTCATAGTAGCTGCAAAAAAGTGTTTTCTTTCCTCAGGGCAAGGTACCTGCTCATAGCGCAGGCAAGACAATGACTGAGTTTAAGAATTTGGGATTTGAGTGCATAAAGAATCCACCTGACTCAAAAGACCTTGCTCCATCCGTAACTATTTCCTGTTTCCAAACATTAAATTTATTAATAAAATTTATAAATAATTCAGACATGATACTGACAGTGACAAAGGGGCAATATTTAATACTTTTGATAGAGTTTAAAGAAATTTTGAGTGATGTTGAACTTTAGGGGAAATATGTGGAATAAGCATGTTCATAGTTATAAGTTTATTCCCTCCTTGGTTAAATTGAAACATCTAAAACTAAAAGGTGCAAGAGGATATTTTTTTTAAAATACCAGATGTTAATTTCTGTAAATAATCTCCATTTTTTAAGACAATAATACTTTTGGGATATTTTTGTTCCAAACCTATATATAAAAAAAAAAAAAAAAGAAAAACTTATATTGTGTTTTAAATCACAATGGATTTAAATTGTGCTTATTGAAGATCTCATAATTCATTAATATTTATTAAAAAAAAAAAAAAAAAAAAAAAAAAAAAAGGTATAAAAACAGATCAATATGGTTAAATTATGAAATCCAAGTGTTGAGATTTTAACCAAAATATATTTATAATAAGGGGGAAGGTAAAAAAAATATGAGCTTTGGCAACAAGGTGCTCATAATAACCATACCTTTCTGCTGTTTCTTTACTAATCTCTTTGTTGATAAGGTCAATTTTTTGTTGAAGTTTCTTTCTCCTTTGGTTAGGTGGTAGATCACTAAAATCTTCTTTCTGATCATCCACCTGAAACAAAAACAATTAAAATATATATAGTAAAGTTTTTAAATAAATAAGTAAATAAATACACACACACACAATACTTAATGTCAAGCTACACACAACTAGGGGAGAAAATGGCAAACATAAAAGACCTAGAGATATCCAATAATCCCTAATTCATAGCTTGAATAATTAAACTATATTGTTTCTAAATGATACTTTAAGGTTAAATAAAAATTCAAATAAGAAAATTTCAGTAGTGCAAAAATGAGTTTCATAATTTTGAAAATCTTATATAAACTTAGCTGGTATACATTTAAAACATTTAGTCTGCTTTGTAGGGGTTAAGAGTGCTTATTACAGTGGAAGGATACATACTGCAATACTTTGAAGAGATAAGACCAAGAGCTTAACACCAAACCATTTTAGAGCTTTTTTTTTTAAATAATAATAGCAAGTATCTTAAAATAGATAACTTAATAATGAATCCAAGATAAATTTATTTTTATTTCACTTTAAAAATTTAATTTATTAAAAAATAAAAAGTGGTAACAATACAAATACCTTCATGTTTTATTAATCTGAAGAATTAAATCTCTTTATAAATATGCAAATTCATATTAAGGCTTTGAAAAAATATTTAAAATATATAATTGCTCATTTATCAGCAGGATTCAAATTTATAAAAAAAAGTTTGCATAATTCAGTCTTTAGGATTTTAATCAGTTATACTAACTGGCTAAATATTAATTTCAATTTTTGTTTTACAGTGCATCTTAAATACAATGTTAATTTGACAAACCACAAAACCTATTTAGTATGAAATTAGGTAAAAGTTTAAGATATTTATATATACAAAAAGAATCATAGAATAGTTCTTCCACATTAATAATTGAAAAGTTATACATCTTAAAGTTTTACAATTGCTCAGTTGCCAATAAGGAGAAAAAAAAAGTGATTGATAGTACTGATTTGGTTTAGAAAGAGCAAAGCTGCAGAAAAACTGACTCCTGGATATGTGGTAAACAAATATCAGCTAGCAATAATACATTAAAACATACTAAAAAGAATAGTTAACAGATGCTTAAAAATATATAGATTAGATTGTGCCTAATTTCTGATATGATTATTTAACATAAGTTCAGTTAGGTTACTCTTTGTTTTGTAACATTGTTTTTAGAATACCTTGTTTCATGTAATAAAATAATCCAAACAAATTAAACAGTAAATAAAATTTAATATCAGTAAGAAAAAAATACTGCACTTGTTATTTTCCCCATTATAAATAATGGTAAAAATATCAAAAATTATATTGTGGTTAGTAATTTTAATTTGAACAGTTATCAAATCCAAAATACAAACAATATTTCAAATTCTGGTTATTCATATGATTTTATAGATAGTTACTTTGTAAGAAAAGCAATCTGAATCCAAATAGAAATAATGATTTAAAAAAAAAAAAAAAAAAAAAAATACAATATACAATGTTTTTAGGTTCTATGATGCAGCATATTTTAACACATTTGACTGTTTCTAAAACTACAATCATCTTGTAATAAAAACATGGTGGTTTGGGAAGGGAGTGAGAAAAATACATGCAACAGCCTCAGAGAAATTTCTTTGTTTAAATTCTAACAATATTTTTGCAAGACCTTATTGTCAACATAAACATTTATGGCTAACTGTAAAGAGTTTTAATGAAAATTCTTACAAAATAGCAGAAAATTATGACCGGGTATCAATTTTGAGAACATATAGTACAGTACTAAAATGGAGAGAGAGGGCTAATTTACTTATAAAGTATATACTTTCAATGACAATAACTAATGTTGGATACACCTGAGTATGAACACTAAAATAATTTCTAAGACTCGGTTAATTGCATTCATCTTTATGCTTTTTCTCATACAAACTAATGATGAAACAGTTTCTAAAATGTGCTATTTATAAATGTAGTTAGGACCAGGATTAAAAATAAATATCTTATGAAATGCTTTATTGTTAGATGGAAGATTACAACACAGACTGTGTTTAATAGGTGAAATAACTGAAAACTAGTTAAATTTGTTCAAGCTTGTTTTGATAGCAGTTCAAATCATTAAACTGTAGCATTTATTTTAACTAAAAGGATACAATAAGCCTAAATCAAAATTTAATTCAGCATAGTACTTCTATATATGTTCAAGTCTTTCCTCCTGATTTAATAAATCAAGACCAAAAAATATAGCCAAATCAATTGGTAACTTATATAAAATGCAGTGCCAAGAATATGATAAAATAAAAATTCCATTCAGTAACCAGAAAGAAATTTTATAAAGAGTTAAATTTTTAAGATTTAAAAAATGTTTAAAAGTTAAAAAAAAAAAAAAAAAAAAACATGCAAAATTGAAAATTCCTAAATGTACTAATTCAGATATATGCAAATTATGGTTGTTTTGAACTGCAGACTGTCTACTACCCCTCCCTACAAGTTAATGTACCAAAAATAATATTTAGGAGTAAAAGATTTTAAGAATATTTGTGTTAAATGTCCACCAGGTGCCAAAAAGACGACAACATCAAACATATGAGCAGTGAATATAAATATTACTTTCAAGATAAACCAGTTGGTGACATTTCAGTTTTAAAACTGTAAAAAGTAGTTGATTCAAAATTAAAGTGAAAAGTGTGAGGGAATTAAGAAAAGTATCACATAACCTTTAATTGGTAGTTTTCTATCTCAAAGAAGTGATACCCAACTTTTTTAATTCCAGATTTAGGTTTTCATTTGCCACAAAAGATAAAAAGGTTGTTTAAGATAGAAAACTGGCTTCACTTCTGAATGTACATATGAAAAAGCTTTAGCCTTGATACATTTGCCTAAATCTTAAAAAAAAAAAAAAAAAAAAAAGTCACTGAATTTTTTCTTGTATTGACCTTATATAAGTATTGAAACTGAACTGTTCCAGGTCAACCTTGGAGATTACACATACATCACTCACCATCATATTCAATATTATAAAAAGTATGTAAAATAATACACCCTATAATTTTAAATTGATATTATTTCTACAGTATGAAAAAGGTGGATAGGAATTACTATATTTGATTAAAGAACTTAATGTCAAAACTGTTTTGTAATAAAATTAAATAAATACAGACTGGATTTAAAAATAATCCAATCATAAAGAAAGGGTTAGTAATTTATTAGATAATTTTCTCCTCAGCATTAGTTTTTATATTTAGTAAAAAAATTCCTGCAACATTAGGGCTTTAAAAAATGTAGAGTCCTACTGTAGAATAATGGTTAGCAAACTGGCCTCACAACCAAAATTCATTATTGTAAGAGTTTCTGATCGAATGAGCCACTATTGTATCCTTGTGCCAAGCTATGTAAAATTTACAATAAGAAATGCTGTAATTCTAAATTTGCTGATAAAATAAAATGATTAACAATGCGAATACATTAAATCAAAAACAAGAAACTAAAGCTCCTGAGTAGTTCTGCCATTTTTAAACCTTAAATACTTAGCAGGTAGTTGGAATAAATTTTTAAAAAAAATAAAAAAGAATAGCTTTTTGTGTGTGCCAGATTTTAATATTTCAATAGAAAAGTAAATTCTGATGTCAACTTGTGTATAGACATCATTCTCTTAAAAGATATTGTTTTCTATTATGTTCTCTCAACAATAAAAACTACCCTCAAGCTATTATCAAGTGCCAATAAAATAAACTTTTTAATGTACCAGCAAGTAAACACGAATATTTAATGGATCGAAATGGTATATATAAAATTATATAATGAATAAAGAGGTTTTAGATGTGCAATAATTTACAGAAACAACTGTGAAAACAAAATCTCAAACTATAAATGCATGCAATCGGTGAAGGAATTCAAAATACAAACAACAACAGAGCTACTTAAAGCACACAAAATACATACCAGCATTCCTATGATCTTGTCCAAAGAAGAAAAAAAAAAAAAAAAGACAAAAATATGTATATACATATATATGTTTACAGGGGGGAGAAGAAAAAAATCAATATGATATACAACACAGTGGACAAAAAAAAAAAAAAAAAAAAAAAACAAATATACAAGAGAAGTTGCCTGCCAATATGACATCACTACAAACATGTTCAAGTAAAATTTACAGAGAATGGAGAGAAAAATATGAGAGAGAAAAAAAGATGATATTGGAATGCACTCAATTCTTGGACATGAAATAACTTGGATATTTTTTGTAGGCTGAATTGTGGGATTGCTTACAGATTTAAAAAATAATTTTACGGCTTTCAATGAAATTCAAAAAGAAAGAAAAAGAAAGAAAAAGAAATCAGTTTATAATAGTTAAAGTTACTTCAAAGTAAATATAAAATATTGATAAAAATGCTATAGCAAAAGAATGCAGAAATATCAAAATAGTTATGATTGATAAAATTATTCTAACATTTTGAATATAATCAAGTAGGAGTGTATGAATGTAAAATATAGATTAATGTATATAGAAGAGGAAGTGTGTTATTTTCTAACCCACAGTCATTATACTAATAAGGACCAGGTGTATAATCCGAGATAAAAATCAGAATGAGGGGAGATGTATATTAAAATTACACTATGTCAGATTATACAAGTCAATTTTTTCACAATAAAATTGGAATTAAACAACCAATGTAGATTTTTGCAGCTATTCATACAAGAAATATACCAGGTGAATCTCAGCTTATAACTTGTTCTTATTTATATAAAAAAAAAAAAAAAAAAAAAAACACACATTTCCATTAAATTATTATTATTTATATTACTTTTATAAACATCTATGAAATTCACATTATATCCTGGTCATATAAATATAGCCTAAAAATGTTACCAGTACCAGTTGATTAATACCAATTTTATCATGAAAACATTGACTTACATAAAATCTGAAAATGCAATGGATATTGTTGAACTGTAATAGAACCTCATTTCACAAATTTAAAATAACAATATTATTTGTAGCATTAATATTCTAAAATTGCTTTATTTCCTTTGATATTATGCTTGGTAATTCAAATAAATTAAGTCATGATAGCACAATACAAGAACTATATAACGGATTCATCAACCAGTAGATGTTAGACAGGTTTCGTTCTTAAAAAAACAAATTAAATGTAGCTGTAAAGTTTTCTAGTACTATTCAAACAAATTATTTTACAGTAGTAAAAGTAGTTTAGATTTTAGAGCTAATAAAAACTACATTCAGAACTAGCTTCCAAAATGACTGCTATTTACTATGACAATTAAAAACTGCCATATGAAGAGAAGGTGCTTGTAATTATGACTAGGTACACCCAGCATGATACCTTCAAAGGTCACTCACAGTCAACATATCTGAGAAGTAAAAATGTAACAAATTTCCATTGTTTAGGATAAAAGAAATGTTAGAAGATAAAAGGTACATGAAAATAGACTCAATTTTAAAATGATTCAGAAGGTAGAAAGTTCATTAAAATTAAGATTGCTAAATAATGAAAAAGCAACAGGAGCTGCAGCTTAAAGAATGTTAAGCTTTAGCAATTAATGCTTATTATATGGTAACTAAAAGAAATGGCACTTATGCAATTTACTTCAGTAGCAATTTGCAGCAGAGCAGAGATGTTTTAAGCTAGCATGAAGACTACAAGATGGATTAGGGAAAATCATTAAAATCTAAGATCAATCATTTTATCAATCAATTTTTGGTGTTACCTAAATACAAAGAACTTGTTAAAAAAAACTTGAGAATAATACTCTAAAATAATAATAGCAATAATTGACTTCAAAAATTTTCACAGCTCAGTAATAATAGCTTCACAAAACAATTGGCAAGATACATAAGCTACAAGGGTAATGAGTAATTCCAAGAAGGATTCCAAGAATGATTCCTCCAAAATGTTTCAACTTTTCTGGTAACAAATTTTATATTTTTTCATGATGCCAAATATTTGGAATTATACAACTTAAAATATAGGTTCGAGATAGTCTAGCATTTAAGAAAAAAAGCTTTTTTTTTTTTTTTTTTTTTTAATAGTTGGCAAGTTATGTCTTTTCAAGGACACACAGTGGATAAAGGCGTTGGTTAGATCCAACAACTTAGTTAGTTGGAACTTTCAAGGAAAATTATAACTGATCTTTTCAAAATTGGAATTTAATTTGTTCGAAAAAACCTACTAGACATGGTGTGACTGTCAATAGTTGAAGTGATATAATCTCAGAAATAAATCAGTTATTTTAATCACAGTAATAAAATAGGAAACAGTTATTTACTAAAAAAATACTAGAATAAGTATAACAGAAAATGTTAAGAGAAAATATAAGTGTAGGTCTAAAGGCTGGTTCATTTTCACTGCTTGGTATGAATATTGCAAACCCCCATTTGAAGAAAAGAAAAATAAATGGTTCAGTTACTGCTGGAGACAGTGTGTTCCATCTTCAGCAGCAGTGTTACATACACCTTCTGAACATACCTAGTGAGATTGATCAAGGGAATGATGAAATACATTTTGAGAGGAAAACAATTATGAGTTTGTTTGAATAAAATTTCTAAACTACAAATACAAAATTTGATTGGAAATTGGCTTACAACATTTGTTTATCAGTGAAATGATCAAAATAAAAACTTTCAAACTTCCTGCAATAAAAAATATGGATCCTTCTTTCATTTATTGAAGTTTAATATGTATTACACTTCTAAGTGTGAAACTTAGAGGCATTATTGGCATAATATAGAAATATATACAATAATTGAGTCTTTAATTGAATAGCCAAATAACGGAGAGTTCTGTTCAATTCTGGCCAGTCCAGTATATTGATACTAGTGACCGATATCAAATTTGGTTTTAAAAGGGAGGGGGCTGTTTTTAAGTAAAAAAAACAATGATTTTGTTAGAAATTTAACTTTTAAAATATTTCATATTTAGAACTGTATTATGAAATACACTATTTCAAATGAATAAGCCAAAAACATTAAAGTGAAAAAAAAGACAACTCAAGGATATTTTCCTCAAAATGTCAACTTAAAGTGTTAGAGCAAAAATCAAAGATTTTTTGTTTTCTATTAGCATGTTCAACATGCATATTTTTAAATAAATAAAAAAATTAAATAAAATTCATAAGTTGGAATTGAATATTAAAAATAATACTGAACAGAAAATTAAAAATTGTCTACTGGTAAATTAATATCACTGACTTGGCAGATCAGAACCCTCCATTGTAGGAAATGTGAAGCATAATATTTGGTTAGGGGTTTTATATGCTAAGAAGAAAAAGCTACTATGTTACACATCACAGCAATAAGAAGAGTAGGTCAACGTGTGTGTGTGTGTGCATATTCACAGCTAGAGATATCCAAGCTCGATTTTAAATACATGTGAAGACTAAATGTGACCAACACTCACAGATTTTGATATCCATGTTCCCTACAAGAAAAAAGCGTTGTGTTGTGACATCAAGATTTTTACTAAATACAATCAGATCTCACCAATCTATTGTTTATTTTTAAACTCATCTTAATCCTAACTTCAGAATACAGTTAAATTTTGTTTTTTTCTTTGAATAAAAACTAATGAGTATTTAGATGGTTTTAGATTGATTACATTGCCCTGCAGAAAAAAAGAGGTCAGTTAGTTTTAAATGAAGGCAATCAAACAATTCGACCACATTATTTCTATTATGGTGGACAAGAAAACTAAAATACGGAATTCTCTGAAGGGAAAGAACAAGAATTGAGTGGATTAACAAGAACAAATAATGACAATGTTAAGTACTGCTTCCAACAAATCCTTATACAGTATTATGCAAATGTTGTAGAGAGAGAATTTGTTCAGATGGAACAATGTTGATTACTAATCATTTAGTTGGCTCCAACAGAAATGAATTTTTTTTTTCACAGATGCTCACTTCACAGCAATAAATTTATTAGAATTTCATCAATAAAACCACCCCCCTATTAACTGTGGTTTCACATACATAAATGTCTTAAATATGAATAGCACTTAAAACAATATAAAAAATACAAACTATGTAACATTTCAAAATCTTTAACAGATTGATGAGCAGTATAAACTCTTAATTATAACACTATAATGTCATAACTTGGATGTTTCTTGGTATTTGGGTATCATCCTTTTAAGTTTTATAGGTATTCTATAAAATCCTTAACCTTGCTATAGCTTGCTAAGTAACCTATTAACATAAACTGTTTCTATACATGCATCTATGTCTACAGAATTATACAGATACATAGAGTAATATGCATACACTGACAGTGTTTTCTGTATAAAGAATGTAGAGGAAGCAGTTAACCCAACATACAACAGTTTCGTGCAAATAAAGTGAAAGGAAAAATATAAATATATACATATATATAAACATGCATACCACACGCTTCTTACCATAAATTTTAATTGATCCCAGGTGAAGATAGGAAAAAGAGAATTTTATGGTATAAGTTTCAAGGTATCAAATTTTCAAACAAAAATTAAGTATTTTCAGTCTTGTAAATGTGCATAAACTATAATCTTTAAAAAAAATAAAAATAAATATCAATGAGAAAACAATAAGTTACTTTTTTCAGTATTGAAAATCATTTTATATAGGTATATATTTTAAGAAGATGTTATTTCAAAAGTATATTCAAAATACTTAAGGTTTTTATGAAATTCATAAAGCTAGACATTGTTCTTTGCATTAAAAAATGAATCTCAATAAATTTTAGAATTCAAATGAAAAACAAATAAAACTTATATAAAAGAGTATGTATATAAATCATATACACCTTTTAAGAAAAGAAGCATTTAGTTCACAAAACCTATTAACTATGGTTGGATATATGATGTTTCTACAGAAAGGTCAATCTGACATAAATACAAATCTAACTTCACTTGAAATAGATAATCTAGTATAGAATATACAAGTACCTACCTTGAAATCTCCTTAAATACAAGCTTTAGGAATAAAATAATTTCACTAATTTCTTATTTACATTAACAGCTCTGACAATGATTTAAAGAAAAAATAATTCATATCAAGACCAAATCAAAAGGAAAAAGCAACTGCCATTTCATTAAAAGTAGTTAACAAAAGTTGCCTACAATCTAACAGAACAAGTACAACTTTAACAAATACAAAAAAATTATCCTATAACAAATTGGGAATTAAGATTAAAAAATAAATATAGATATTTTTGTAATATATAAAAAAAAAAAAACTAATAATAATTAAATCAAACATTAAAAAAAAATAAATAAAAATCTATAGAATATTATTTATTGAATGATATAAAGCATGAAGAAAAAAATCAAAATCTATAGTAGACAATGAATTCAGATAAGACTGTCTATTCAAATGGTTACTGTCATACCTGATGACACTCAATAAAATAAATAAAAAAAAAAAAAAGTTTACAATACTTTCATTTCTTTTGCACTAGAAAAACAAAAATATCACTTAATTCTCATAAAATTCAATAAGCCTTTAAGTATTAGAACAAAAAAAATTAACCCAAATCCATTATTTACATAAATAGCCGGTTCTATATAAAAATAGTTTAAAGCAGTACCCAATGCAGTTGATAATTTATAAAAGAATGAAAAGTTCACTATGCAAGTATGAGATTTTGAGAGAGAGCCTTTCTTTTTGACAAACTAGATCTAAATTTCAACAATGACATTTGAAGCAATTTGAACATTAATCTGACTTCCAAACATTAAATAATGTAAAAGCATTTCTTAAAAATCATTTACTATAATAGAATTTTAAGAGCCAATGAAAATACACAGGCAGTGTTTCTGATGCAGATATAAATCATAAGATTCAAGGGAAATGCAAGACTTCCCTTTTGTCAGAAATTCTTCACAAAAGATTATTCTAAAGGTTGACCGAAGCAAACAGGAATATAATTTAATATAAATCAATGAAGAAAATGTTACTAACATATTTATAAATGTGAGCATCATGCCACAATCCAGTTGTCAGAACCTTCAACTAAAGAAATCATTATAAAGGATTATTATATAATCTTAGATTAACAAGGCTTTTTATGATAATCCATAATGCAAATAACTAGTTGCCTACCAAACAATGAGCAAAAATATAAGCTTCATTTTGGCAGGGCCAAGAGAGAATCAAGTGAAGATAGTGTATTGGTTATTGGCCTAGAAAGTGAAATTGGTAAGCAGAGTTCAAATTCCAACCAATTCATTAACTCCACACTAATACCCTTTGTAAAAGAACAAATTCATCTCCCTCCAGTTATGGGTTAATAGAGCAGACAGTTCTTTTGCTTTGCTGGCAGCCAGTTTAGAAGAAAAATTGAATTCCAAACCAGCCTGAGGAGGGATGGACTATCAAGCTATCTTGCTGTAGTACATGTGATACCCCTACAAATCTAATGGATTATAAGATTAATTAAATTATGTGAAGAGATAGAAAAACAAGGTTAAAAAATACCCCAAATATTTCATGACGATCCACAACAAAGTTAGATTATAAAAAGGAACTCTTTATATGGCTGGGAATTGATTTTTTTTTTTTTATCACATTCAATTTAATAACTGTAAATACCAGTCCTAGCTATTGATTACATTGCAAGACTATCTAGCTTGTGTTTGGCAACCAGTCTAAGAGAAGGATAACTTAATTCAAAACTAAACTAACTAAAACTGTACAAAGATGGTTAGGTATAGGGTGCAAATAACACGTTTTTAAAACAAAAGCAAATAGCTATGGATACTTCCACTGGAGAACAATTATCCAGATTACTGTTGACCTCAATGGGCATTTGGCCCAAGGAATATGTCATCATGTCAAATACTAGTCAGTTAAATCATATCTTAGAAACTGATTTAACAGAAAATGGATTTCTTTTGTGATTTTAAAATTTCACATGTATTCAGCTACTGAGGATCCTTCTTCAAGTGAGGTATAATGTCATTAAAAAAAAAAAAAAAGTTAAAAAGGTAAATAGAGAAATATCAAAACAGATTGTGCATCAACCATAACAATTAGTTTTAGACCATAATATCAACATTTTTCTTAACTCTTTAATAATCACAAAACACTTAAGTCAAGAAATGAAATAGGTCAATGTTATCCAATAAGGAAATAAAGTACACATATTGTATACACAAGTATTTAGTGTTTTCTATGTACTTATTCTATATTTAATTCCCAGGGAAAACAAATCCAATGTGTAAAACCATTTCTGTTTACAATAAAAATACTGATTTATTTTTCATCTACTGTAATAGCCTTACATCTTATTTGCTTTTTAGTCTTTCCATTTCCCACAAGATAGCTTGATATCACATTATGTAACAAGAAATAGTTGTAAGAGTTACCAGAACTAACTCCCAAGAACATTGTAGTCACAGCTTCTAGCTGCTGCTGAAGCTTTGTGGAATAGCAATGAATCAGCTCAGCACAGTATACCGTTTTGCATATAGTTAAAATAAGCAAAATTCACAATTTAAAAATTGCTTTCTAATCAGAAATTTAATTTCTAACAAAAATATATAAACCCATATTTGTTCTTAAATACACAATATTTTGTTTTTGGGGAAAAGATAAAATCAAATATTTTATAATTGATAAATTCCATATCCTTTAAAATTAAATCTAGACAGAGAGTAAGCAAAAATGATGATTAAAAAAGGAAAAGTAAAGAACATTTACAGCAACTTGTGTAACAATTGTATTTTTTTTTTTTAACTCTTTTTCCATATATCATTTGCAGAGTAGCAGCATTATAAATACTATACAAAACTAAATGTAAAATGATAAAAGCTATCACAGCAGTTAAAATATAGTACGACTATACTGTATCTGAAATATATCCCCCCCCCCATGGTAAAAAAAGAAAAAAGAAAAATTAAAGAAAATAGTGTGTTTTGAAAGATGAAAAGTAAAAAGAAAAATTCAAATTGCAAGCTGGTCAGAAATTAATTTGACTCTTTTAGTAAGAATGCCAGTCAGAACAGGGTTGGAGTGATACCTATTATAAAGTAAGAGGAGAGAGTAAATGATGAAGAGTGTATTGGATTTATTTGAATTTTTTTTTCTTTCTTTGAATTACTTATTGTTCTTGTTTAGACTGATTCATCAGTTTTCTCCCTGTAGGATGTAAACAAATTACGACAACAGTAACAGACATTATCAAAAGAACAAAACCAATGACTGCCCTAACAGATGGCCAGCATACTGTAAAGAAAAGAAAAATGATGCAAGCCATATAGTTGAAAAACTTGCTCTCCTGCAACACACACATCTAATTTAAAATCCTTTAGAGTAAAATTTTATAAACTGAATTTTCATTCTAAAACTAAAACTATATTTTTTAAAGAAAACAAGCTTATACAATACAAACTTAACACACTTATATACAAGAAGATAAAAAGTTATTGGTCCAATATATTTCCCAAACTCTAAACTTCAAATATATTTTTGGAAAGTCTTCTTGGTTAGACTGAAAAGTTTTCATTATCCCTCATATATTGCATACAGTATATAAATATATACAGCACAAACAATTTTTAATGCCTTTGGAAGATAACATTATGTTCTAATGTCAACAAGATGAATATACAAAATGAAAAAAAAGTTAATTTGATTATATTGACATTTCTTTTCCCAAGAAAAAAAAAAGCAATCATTTTCCAAAACCAAAATACTTTGTATTTGGGGGGGTTAAAATAAAAATTTTGTTCTTATGCCCCACCTTAGTTTATAACATATTTACATTTAGTTCTTATGAATTATACAAGTTTGTTGACTTCTTGTAGTGGAATGAAGTATTTATATTCATTCAACTACCAAAAGAAAAGCAGGAAAGCAAGTTAGATGTCTAAGTATCTAGATATTGACCAAAGTTCACCTACTGCCACCAGAGAATAACACTGACATAGAATCTTTACCAATTTTATTTCAGACTATCAAAAGATTCCCAATGAATATAGTGTCTTAAACTTCACAAGTTTTTGCATCTTCAAATATATCAAAGAAGAATGTAAATATTTGAATCCGTTTTATCTAGACTAGACAATTTGTATGTAGAAACTCTTTCATCAGACATTTACTAGCTATCAGGTGGCAAGAGCCTGGTGAATCATTAGACATGTTGTTTTAGAGATTTAGGTAAACAGAGAAAGAACTAATTTTCAGGACAATAGTGCACAGCAGTATGGTGACAAGGCAATGTCTGATGCTTTTATAACTAGATTAGCTTCTTAGAGAACAAGACTTACAGGCAGCTTATGATCAAGCCTCCTCCTCAGGATTAGCACAATGTCAGTCGAAATTTTATGTACTATTCCACAGACAGCTTACTGTGGCCACTGAAGATGAAAATGAGAAACTCATGGCCACAAGTGTACGACAAAGTAGACTCTTCAAATCAAGTAGGTTTATGTCATTGCTGGTATGGAGCGATACAGCCT
This sequence comes from Acanthosepion pharaonis, assembly GCA_903632075.3. Classification (NCBI taxonomy): domain Eukaryota; kingdom Metazoa; phylum Mollusca; class Cephalopoda; order Sepiida; family Sepiidae; genus Acanthosepion; species Acanthosepion pharaonis. The sequence continues at coordinate 144,872 of CAHIKZ030000965.1, forward strand.
AAACTCCTGCCCTATCCAAAATGATGAGTGCTAAAGATGAAAAAAAAAAAAAAAAAAAAAAACAACACACTTCCCAAAAACCTGCAAGTCCACATCTCTGGCTATCCAGAACAATAAGCCTCTGCATGCCTGCATTGTATCTTGCCTAACTACAATAATTCTTCGTTGGCTCTCTTGTGCAACCATTCCCCTACTACTAGATGGACACAGTTGGACAGATTTAATCAATTCCAGAAGTACAGATTCCTATATATTGAAATGTTATGTTTGGATATGATATTATCCCCTATTATAGGAAAATATTCATGGCTTTGAGCAGCCTGGTGTTTTAGGTATGCATGACTATCATAATTAAATTCAGAGAGACTAAAGAAAATTTATTGATTAACTCCCATCATGTTGTAACATTGTGAAAATTAATTCACCTTCCCTGTTTTCTCATCTAGTTATTGACTGCTGGCCTATCAATACTGGATCTAGATGTTTTTATGATGCTGACAAAAGTTTTGTTTCATAGGTTGAACACATTGACTGCAGCAGTAATGAACCTAGTAACTACCATTAACAGGCTCAAGTGTTGATTACTTCAACTAGTGTCACAAGAAAAGGCTGGTAATTGATTAGACAAACTATTAACAAATTCATTTTTCTTGATACTCATCTTCTCTCTAGGTTGGACAATTTGCCAAAGTTTTTAGCACCTTAGACTTAAAGAATACTTACTATCAAATGCTGATAAAAGGCTCAAATAAGCTATTTATTGCTTTTGAGCCCAATGAAAACTACCAGTTTAGAGTTGTACTATTTGGTGTAACAAATGGAGTAACAAACTTTCAACAAGCTATGAATAACTTCATTACTAAGACTAAAGGGCACTTACAATTATTTGGACAATATATCTATGGCTGGCTGGGGCTAAAAATCCTATAAAGCCAGATACTGAAAGATTGAGTTCCTTATACCTGGTAATGTTGCTACACTATTCTTGCTGGATTCCAAACTATTCTTTTAAATCGTGCCCATTTGCACAGTCTAAAGAAGTCCACCCACCTCAGTGAAAAGGCAGTTCAATTCTTCCATGGCCAGAAGGAAGATATTAAGTAATCAATTGTGAGTGCTATCTTTGAATAACTGTCCTTTACTGTGGAAATTAATGCTTTGACTCTTCACTTTTGGTTGTACTAAACCAAACTAGGAAACCTGAGGTTTTCTTTTCCAAATCTCTAACTTCTAGTGAATGCAAGCATTCAACTGGGGGGAAAAAAGACCAATGCAATAATAAAGGTTGTACATAATTGGAGGTACTCTCTGGGAGACACATTATGCTTATGATATACCAGATGACAGTGTTTTTCATGTTTAGCTGAAGCAAAATAAAAAATAAGATCCAGCAATGGCAAGTAGAATTAACTTGCTACAACTCTTCTGCTGATGCCTTTTCACAAGCATTTTGCCATGCTACCTTTCAGAAAACAAAATGATATACAAATATTTATGCCATCCTGTGATACTGAGGCTTTGCCACTTTATTTGAAATCTACATTTTTAGAAGATATCAAAGTAATTCACTCCAGTGGCTCTGTCTTATCACAAGGTGAAATTTAACCTCCACAACTAGGCAGTAAATATTCTAGTAACATCTAATAAAGAGAATTCAATAAATGATTACTTGGGGGGGGGTGAATTGGGAGCAAACAAAAATTTGAAATTTGGAAATTTTCAGAAAAAAAAAAAAATAACAGCTATGTCAAAGATACTAAATCCATATTGAAATGAAAGATATTGCCTCAAACACAAAATATTACAATTTGAATGCAATGAGCCAAACTACAGACAGTGATTATCAGCATCTTAAATGCCATGCTTAAATGCTATCAAAGATGGTAAAGAAGTCATGATATATCTGAATCCTCCCACTCAAAACTAGCAAGCAGCTGTTAACACAGTTTATAACAGATATTAGATTCAGGTGGGGAAATACCAGAATTCCTGAAACAGGTTTGGTTTTGTTGGAAAAATAAAATAAGCACTTGAATATTTGTAACACAGAAAAATAAAATAAGCAAAAGGTAAAAGAGATAGGAAAAAAATATTAAAAGCAGTCTGACCACAATGCAAAAAAGTGGGTAAGTAGAAGTTTCATTAGGTTTTCCAATGATAACCATAAAAGGAAAAGGTGAAGAGGCTTCTGAAGAGGACAACGTCTCAGGTCCACTTGAAAAATAAAGATTAACAAGTTTCTTCCAGGTTTCAATATTTACATAAATAAGGAGAAAAATTCTTAAACTGCAAGACATTTTAGCTTTAATTTCAAATCTTGTTATGCAGATACATGCATTATCCAAAATTGGCTTGAAAATGGCTATTCTCAGTAGTAATTTAAGTTCCAGGATTCATGTGATATAAACATGCAATTTAGGTAAATTTAACCAAATGCTGAAAGAATTGTTATCTCAGCCCAATTAATTTGAAATGTTATCATTTTATACTTTTCAGGCATTCAATTTCCAAGTGTTGCATGCAAAAAAAAATTTCCAAGCTATAACCTTGCAGATGTGCCTAAAAGCTTAAACTGATAAACCAGTCAGTTTTTGTAAAGCAACACTGTTCATGGCAAAAACAAAACAGCAGTAAACGGGACAATCATTTTTTTTTTTATATATTATTTACATAACCTTTGTAGCTAGGATGAAAAAAGATTTATGCAAAGGACTAAACTAAAAGGAAACAGAATTTTTAATTTTCTTTTTAAAATAGCTAATTGTAAGATTAAAATTAAAAAAAAAAAAAAAAACTGAAACTTTTGAAAATGAGTTTTCCCAGATCAACTGAATCAAATATTTTGTTTAATGAAAATGTAGTCTATATTATTATGAGCAATAAAACTGAAGTCTTTTGAATTAACCATGACAAATAATGTTTAATTTTTTTTTAAGTATAGATTGTATATCTAAAAAGGAAAGTATATGTCAAAATGTACAACCACCAAATTATATGTTCTCATACCAACATAGCAAAATACAGATTTCCCAAGTTAAATACATTTTTTTTACATTGAAAAGAGTGAACCAAGTAACTATAAAAAAATAATATCCTTTAAATATAGGAATGAACTTAAAAGCATAAGAAAAAATAATCTTGAAAATTAGAACATTATATAGTTTAACAAAACTTTTAAAAAAATGATTCACAACCCTTTCAAGGAAAAATGTTTTTAGTAATAAAATTTCAGTTAAATTTTTTGATATATCAGCTGATTTTAGAAATAAAGCTATAAGTTAAAAAAATATTCACTCTTATATAAAATTCTGAACTTTATTCTAATAACATTAGGTTTTCATTATTACAAAAAAATACATGCTGCATCTGTTGTAAATCTGATGACAAAAGCCAAATAAAAGATTAAATCCATTATTACATAACATCTACTAAATTGCACTTTTTTGCTATTCATAAAACGTAATTCTCATTAACTGGAAGGAGATATAAAAACATTTTTGACTATAAACACTATTTTAAATCTCATTTTTTGGGGAAAAAAATGGCGTCTTTTTTTTTTTTGACTTGCAAATATAACCGAGCTAAATAAAGCCAGTCCTAAAATATGCCACAAACCATGAGTTGAAAAATGTTGGTGGGTTTTCTAAAGAGAGCAGAGGAGTTGGGTGGTTCGAGTCATCATAGAAATCCACCTCCACAATTTTAGGGTGGCTCACCTTTGAAGAACCAAATAATGAGAAGAGTCCGCCTCTCTTTTTAGTTCGGCCTGCTGTTGTTCCTGGTTTGTTCTGATTTTTAAAATCAGTTGATGATTGTGATCGTGGTGCAGGAGCATGGGAGTTATTGTCACCATGATTAGGGCAGCTGAGGTCTTCAAATGGGAGGTCAACTGGATGTGCAAAACCAGACTTGTAGAGTTCCACTACTAACCTGGAATCCTGAATAGAAAGGATGAATTTAATAAGGATATAATCATACACAGGGTAATTCACACAACAGAATTAACGGCAATAAAATAGATTCTAAGTATTAAAAATAAAAGAGTGCTAAACATTTAACATTTCATAAGACAAGTGACACACAAAAATATTTTTAATATAAATTTATCACAAAATCCTGAAAATAGGAAACAATTCATAAAATCAGATAATCATTGCATAAAATAGGTCATATCAATAACCTGACATATTGTCAGTAACTATATTTATATAGACAGATTAATATTCCTTAAAACAAAGCATTCTTCTGGATCTGAAGGGACATGGCATAAAAATAACTAGAAATTAATTGACATAGCAGAATCTTTCAGGAAGAAACTACTAAAGTATAATGCTTATAAGCCAATGTAATTTTTTTTTATATAAAACCTCAGGTCATACAGCAATTGTTTTAGTAGATAGATGAATGATAAACATTCATAAATTGTCCAGATTTATTATACATAGAAAAAAATGGTAAGTAGGTAAAATGATTTTATGGTTCTAATAGAAGTAAGAATATCAGCTGTACACAAAAAGTAAATATTAATGATAAAGAACATTAGAAAATGAAATTAAAATCAATTTTCGGATGTCTAAAAATATTGCAAATATTCAGTTATAAAAATGAATACTTAAATTTAGCAAAGGAAAATATCCCAATACAAATCACAAAGCTATTCATGTGCCATTTCTATAAAGCTTTCATACTCTTTTCATATAATCCAACAACAAAATTTATAACTGTAGGTGCCAATCTTGGTAAGAATGGCTGCAAAAACATCCCCTCCCCAATTTTATAGACAAAACATACATATGCATGCTGGGATTTCTTCAGTGCCAATAAGATTATCTTGAAGACAGAATACTGTAATCATTTATCTGTATCCCCTTTTATGTGTTGTCACCATTCTTAATTTGAACTTTTTGCTCTATTATCATTGTTTTACCTAATAATATTTTTGCCCTATTCTTTAACTTAATGTCTATTGCAAACTTTGTCAATTCTGTTGAGCATTTCTGTCAATTACATTTAAGCATATCTAATTACTCTACAATAACTTTAAAAAGCATATCAGTAAAGTTCCCTGTTGTATACTTTGGTTACAAACAATTTATGGCCAAAGAAGCAAAATGCAATCTAATAAACTGGATTCATAAATTGGGAATAATATATAAATTCCGATTCAAAAGGGAAATTTTTGACCAAAGAGAAAGCTGGCAAAAGTAAGTACTTAAAAAAACTTCAAATAAAATAAGTGACAAATAATTTCTAAAATTCATAAGTTAATCTGGTTAATATACATTATTAATAACCTGTTGAGAAATTAAAAAGCTAATTAAAAATTAAATTTTTTACTTTAGAATAAGTATGCAACTCATGTATCTAGTTCCCTTCAGCACCTAGAAAAATTTAAGGAACTCCAAATGCTCTATTAACATGTGAAACTGGTGCAAACTATATTTCTATTGTGTGTTTACTGTGACAGTAAACCTTTGAAGGAGGATCACTGCTGCTACAGATTAATTATGCAATTTAATATCAACATCTGCATTCAACTGAATAAATATTACAATCATGGGAGCAATCAATAGCTGAAGACTTCTTGCAATAATTGTATTTATGAAAAATTATATAAGTAAAATACTTCTATACATACCTCTTCTGGACTAATAGATTCCACAGCCTTATACATGCCTTCTATACATTTATTTATAATAGGGGACACTTTTTTCTCTGTATCTGCAATATTTTTTAAAAAATGTTTCTGCTTGCTTATCCTTTTCTCATCCATGTCTTGTAATTGCTACAATAGAAAGAGGAATTCATTTCAAGTTTAAACACAATGTATAGTTAAATCTACTCTTATCTCTGGTGAGAATTCAACAAGATACTCCCCCCCCACCTCTAACTACTACCTTCATTTTTAGACTTAAGCAAACCTGTAATAGTTTTTGAACGCTTGACCTATGCCATCTAGAGCACAGCATAAGCTTTGCAGAAAAGAAAAAAAAATCACAAAAATATCAGCTAAGTTTATACTTCACTAAAAGTATAAAAATAATCAAAATCTTGTGCTCCAGACCGACAGTACATTTGGGATTACAATGTCAGAAATGTTATAATACAATTTAAGGCCAAACTGTACAAGAAAAAACAAAAATGTAATAACTTGATAATTTTGTAAACTTGTATCAATGAAGCAACAGTTCCATACAATGGTTTCCCTGCTATATGACCTCACTTAAACTCCTGTATAGTCACTTATTCCTGTTCAGAATAAGTTGCAATATTAATTTACTTTTGATGAGCAGCCACTCTGAAGGAGTCAGTGGAGTTTGAGGATGGGTTTAATAAGAAAAACAATAAATGCTTTTGTCTTTTATAAAAAGGCATGCTGCAATGTTTTTAATACATAAATTCACATCATCAGAACTTGTATAGAATAGCAGACTTAATTTTATAGTCAGATAAATATTCATTACTCACAAACAAGAGTTGATTTAGGACATCTAACTGGATTTATAATGACTGTTTTTGAAATTTATTTTCTGCTATTAAATTCATTTTCATTTAAAACTGACTTTTTTGTTTGTGAAGAATATGCAGGAGCATCAGTGTATATGTTCTATCAAAGGGGGGGGGGGGGGTTCAACATTCGCCAGGTGGTATTATGTTAGGGTAAAACCCAAGAAGTGGCAAGTGAGAAAAGAGTTGTGTAATGGACATGGCCTACCTCCTCGAAGAAAGAGGCACAATATCACCTGTGCCATACATGGTCATGTAAATTATCTAGCGCCTTAGGACTAATTAAATGCCTGTATATGGACATGAAAAAATTTGCATAACTGACTGAGGCACACATAAAAGCTGACAGATTTTTTCTTTGTTAGTAAGAAGGATTACAGATGGCAAGGAATACATTTCAACAAGCCAGCTGTAAGGTTCAAGGACAAAGACATGGCAGTGAAGCATGTGAAACAGATTAATACAGATATATTACTACAAGTTGCTGTTCTCATAATCACTGATGCCAACTTTTTGAAAACTGAAGAAAATGGTTAGTGAAGAATGCTCATTTTAACACCTCCACAACATGCCAAAAGCCAGAAAGATGATCAGGAAGACACAATCCACAAATTTAAATAAGACAGACATTAAATAGAAACCAGAAAGAGAACTTAGTTAATCTAAACTTGGATTCACAGGGAATACACTGAAAAAATATCTAAGTAAAAAAAATTAAATAAGAGAAATATCTTGGAAAAGTAATGATAAATACAAAGATCTCTCAAAGGACACAGGTCTCAGCTTCTTCAAAAAATATACCCTGTACCACTAGCACACATGAATTAGACAAGACCTACTTTAGTTTTCTATGTGGCTTCAGTGCCATTTTACTCTTAATGAGAACTGAACTTTTAACATTTCTCATCTAACTGGTGAAATTCCCTCTGCACTCATCTTCCACAAGCTGACAAGACAAATAACTCACTCACTCCTTTTTATCAAATGATTTATTTTTCTTTTCAAAAATGTACTTTGACTCAAATGTTACTCTTGTTCTCATTCAAAAAATTTTTCATTTTGTCCTTTCATTATCTATGTTTTCAAGTTTGATTTAGCAACAGACACAAATGTTCTGCTTTGCCAAAATTCTCATTCAAGGCAACCACTGACAATTCAATCTGGTGTAAAGAAACGTTATATTAAGAATACACTTTTCTTTCTTAAGTTAAGCAAAACAGAATATCAAATATAAGTCATACTTATGACCCAAGAATTATAACTCTGACCTTTATAACAACCAATTCATTGAAGCATTTTGAGTAATAAATTAGCTATTGCTTCTTAAGACAATAAAATAGAGCCAGAATCAATCCCATTACATTTTATTAATTTATGCTATATATTATATATGTGTGAGAGAGAGAGAAATTTTCATATATCAAGAACAATGTTGAGGGGAAAATGTATGGCAAAGTATAAAATTTTTTTTTTTTTTTGTGTAACAAGTTTCACCCTTTCAGGTAAAAGGTGTCATATGAAGCCTTTTCCCCTACTTTGTCATACATTTTGACATATATATATATATATATATATATATATATAAAAACAAACGTTTGTTGTTGGTAGATATGTCTACCATATATATATTCAGGGATATGGTCACCCCACTAAATAGGTTGCACCCCTACTTTATAGCTTGATAATTTACTGTTGGCTTGCAGATAGGACACACTATAATCTGGGGAGTTACACAGCCCTTTTTAAACATAAGAATTCAGATATCTACCTTTATTTCTACCTTTATTTAAAAACTTACAATTATTAATACACTTTTGCAGTTAAAATACATTTCGTCAATCATCATGTAAACAAAAGGAAGTAACTGTTGTGTCGGTATTTTTATATTTACCACACATTTTTATTGTTACAATAAGGCTGTTATTTCTAATGTCCACAAGCCAACCATACAATTCTTTTTTCCATATTTTGATATGAAACATACTGAATACCTTGCTGCTCTCTTTGATTTTGGCATTTCTTCAAGTTGATCTTTCTGCTTTCTCCATCCTCTGACAAACTTTTCTGAAACTCCAAACTGTCTTTCTGCTGATCAATTTCCATGTTCTTCTGCATAATTTAGTACTTTTAATTTAAAACCTGCTTCATAACTTTCTTTTACTCATGATTAGAGTTTGCAACAATTAAAATTATAAACTATAAATTTGGCTACCAACTATATCACTGCGCAATGCAAAGTAGTGCAAATGTTTTGGGTACTAAATTCATTTGTAAATAACACTTAGGAACACCTTTTAATGTTATGAAACAACCATTAAAGAAAATTATATCAAAGAAAATTATATCAAAGAACATCTTTCATTTCTCTAAGTCATATTTTCCAATGTATTTTTGACAGAATATATAAATTTTGCAGAATGAATCATGGGACTATTTCTTCTTTGTCAATAAACATCTATATATGGTTCCTTATGTATGCATCTATTGTTCAGGGTTTCTATATCAGTCAAGTGAGAGGGCCCCAACCAAACGGTGACTGAAGGATCAATAAATATTTTATAATTTTTATTTATTTATTGTGATGGATATGTGAATCTAGCAGCATGAGGTAAGTTTAAACCAGTGAATCAGTATATATGATAGATAAATTGTTTCTATATGGAGAAAAACCACAGCTGTAGTGTTTGGGTATCATTTCCAATTTCTCAGAAATCATGATGACAAGGTAGTGTTGTTTTACATTTATGCCAAGCAGATAGGTTGTGCCCCTAATATTTTGTGAAATTCTTGGTTAAAAAAAAAAAAAAAAAAAGTTATAATTGTGAATTTACTAATGCCAATACAGTAACTGACACTGAAACTATTTTACTAAATTTAAATGGAGTGAAAAAAAATTGAACTGGATTGAAAAATTGAAAGTTTTTAAGTACAAAGATATAAAATTTATTATTTAGCCCAGTTATGTGAAAATTATATAAAGAAAAATGCTATGAGTTTGAAAATATGAAATGAAGTAAGAAGTTTATTTACAGTGTGTGTGTGTATATATATATATATATATATATATATATATATATATATATATATATATATATTAGAGTGTTTTAAAGAGCAACATAATCAGGAGAAACCTACCTGGAACACATTTGGCAATAATGAGGAGTAATAATCTCTTTGATGTTTGTTTGTATTTTCCAGCTGTGCTGCATAATCATTCTTACAATCTTCTGAAAACTGAGTTTTGGATATGGAGATGTTTTTTTGCTACAAAAACAAAATTAAATATATCAAATATTAAAATATGCACTTTCTTCATGTCTGTAGAATTGAAAGATTTTGTGTTTAGAAAGAGGGGGTAGCAGCTAGTCACAAGTGCCAGAAGTAGAAATTTTTCAGGTCAATATAGATTATGCCACAGGAGATTCCCTGATGGAAGAATAAATACCATTTCATTAAGGCACGTAAAGCCTCAGCCAATTATAGAAGGCCTTGCAGAAATACTCATAACACCTTCTCTTAGTCTATTGAATAACAATTAATTGGAAGAGTCTAAGTTCCAGGACCCTTAAAATGGTGGATTGCACAAGCCCAGATTCTACTAAGATAGGGGCTCTGAGCATTTCTAGCACAAAATTCCATCAAGGCTACTAGAGAATTTTTGCAATGTAGCACTACAATTTTTTTTACTTTTTTTTTTTTTATTTATTTATTTTTTCAAATAAATCTATAAAAAAAACAAAACAAACCCTACTCTCTTTAAATTGTATACAGATACATAACCATCCTGCAGTGTATTGAATATTCAATTGAAATTTATTCAATAATCTAAGTGCACTATATATTTAGGAGGGAAGAAAAGAAAATGAATAAGGTCCTGAAAATGACCAGGTGTTTTTCTTTGTTTAATTACAAAAGTTTGATATGTACTGTAGTCTAAAGTTCTTTTTAATGTATAATTTTAATAAAACAAACATGGCATAGAGAGGAATGAATGCAGTCAATCTTAAGTTATCAAATGAACCTATGCAATTTATTTTTGATGATGTCAACACAAGATGTCAACAACCACTGCATATGTTAAAACAAGATCCATCTTTTACTTATTTCTAAATAATTTAAAAACAGTAAGCTGATGAAAAATGATTGATAAACAGAATACGTACGAGTATTTCAATGGATTGTTATTAATAGATAAGGTTTCATAGTAAAAATCTTGTCTATTTTTAGTAAACATGTTTGTAAATTTGATTAACTGTTGAAGATTAATGTAGAATCATAAGACAAAGATTCATAAAGATACAATATATTCAAGTTGAAAATATGATGTAAACAACAAGGTTCAAAGTGATATTTACAAGTTACCACACAGACACATGGACTAAAGGCTGTTCACAAGATAAATATGCCAGCAATTTTATTTAATTTTTTTTTTTTTTAGACTATGTGCCAGAATATTAAAGCTAAACTCTCAAACAACATGATGACCTATTTTTAAAATTGGGAAGAAAAAAAAAAAAAGAAAGAAAAAAACAATGCAAGGATAGTCAAAGTTGTTTTAACTAGAGATAAAAGGCCTTTCTATAACCCGGGACTGCAGACTAAGTTATGTCACCATCATCCTGGAATTTAAATGTTATTTTAATAACTTTGTTATCATTTATAGTTGCTAGTAGCATAATAAAAACATTGGGAGAAAAATAAAAAAACACTATAGTTATAAAAATGAATAAATATAACAAAAAACACTTTAATAATTTTATGTGGTAATGGCAATAATTTTCATTCTCAGTTTTTGAGAATTATGCTCTATGCATTCATTTCATATATAGAGAATATTAGTGGATTTCAACTATTTACAATAAAGTTTATTAAAAAAAGTTTTCATTTACAATTACCTTCCTCACATTATGACTAGATTTTTTTGTTTATTTTTTAAATTCTCCCTTGTATTTTGGAATCTAGTTTATGATAACTAATAAAAATATCTGTTAATAATTCATTCAAGTTTTTTAAACAAAAATTTACAGAAAAATTGATCTTGCTTTGTTTATGAAAGCAAACTTCTTACAATTAAATCCCAATCCCCCACATTTAAAAAATACAAATATCTAAATTTAAATCCTTCAAACTCCATTTTTAATTCCAGTTATAAAATGAGACACTTAAATTTTTGTGTGTGTACACATATGATCCATTTATTAGATTTCACTATTAGTGAAAAGTTAATTTTTTCCTTAACAAATTAGTTGCTAGTTACTTTTAAAATAAATATAATAGAATCTTAATTTCAAAATTTGTATCATCCCAGTAAGCACTAAAGTATTCACCCCACCCCTAAGGATTACAGAACGATATTATTAATCTCAAGTTCAACTGCAACCAACTATTTATGCTGATCTGGTTAATAACTTCTAATAACGTTAATAAGTCTTAACTTTTTATCCAAATTTACTTATATTTTCAACTGTGATTATAAAATTATATAAAATTATGTTTCTTACCTTTTCTACTTCTGCTCGAGACAAATTAATATCAGCATCTGCTTTTCTGTAAGCTTCCAATGCTTTTTCAGCTTCTCTGAATGCTCTTTCATATTGTTTCTTTGTCTTTTAAAAATATTTTTAAATTTAAGCAACAAAAGAAAAAATTCACATTAAAAGCAAACTTTATAAACCAAAATTTTATATTTCATGTAAAGAGGTGTATGGATCATGTTACAACTTCAATAAAGATTGTCATAAAAACAAAAAAATCTTTAAATGAACAATATTGTAGAAAATGTTATTTGTATAAAAGCATACTTATATTTTACTAAACAAAACCAAAAGCTTTTCAAAAAGTACATTATTTCTCTTATGCAAAAATGGTTATATCCACTTTTAGTTAAAAAAAAAAAAAAAAAATTTACATGGCTAAATCATCAATGAATTTACAATATGTCCGTCAGTAATAATACTTGTAAAGAGTTAACAGATACAAGACCAATGACTTTAAAATGCATTTTTATCTCTGAACATATATGATCAACTGAAGTAAAAAAAAAAAAAAAAAAAAAAAGCAGCAGCAAAGAGATTACAACTGTTTTTAATATACAACACTCTACAAAATATGAAAAAATATGAAGATCATAATTCTTACAAGTTAAGTACAATAGAACTTATTTTAGAATCTGCAAATGTGAACTGAAATGACTCACCTTGTCCAGTTGCTGTGTGGAAAGTAATAAATGTTGATGGACTCTGGTACCTTCTTGTAAACCCTAAAACAATAAAAATTCGTATAATGAAATACAGTAGCAATAGTTAAAAATGGGGTTAAAATTATTTAGAAACAGACAAAAAATTTTGTGGCTCAACAGAGACAATACTGTGGAATAAGATTAAAAATTAGATCACTTTTCAGCTTTTTTGCCAGGATGAAAATCCCAATAATTCCAACCCTGTGGCAGTACTTTTCTCTCTGCACTAAGATAGGAGCAGTCAGTCTAATATAAATGCCAACATTACAGTGGTCATGGGGATTGGGCAATTTTTTTCCTTGCAGGCCATGACCTTATGAATGCCTATGGGTATCCCATGCTAAAAAAGACCTTATGTCACATCCTGCCTTAGTGTGAAGGCCAGGTAAATACTTTTGCTTCACAGTCTTTGAGCTGGAATCAAAATATATCTGTTCTAGATATGGAGAAACCTGATCCTGGGAATTCTAACCCAGCAGCAGAATGTTCTTCATTGTAATAAAGAGGGAGAGTTAGTGGTTACTAATGCCAACAAGACATTTCATAAATATTAAGAACTAAACTGAAATCAACTTAAGTTCTACTTTTAAGATAGAGTAAAAGACTTTATCCAAAATATTTTCTTATTCACTCCTAATCAAAACTGATAAAAAAAGTCAAAGAATAAGAAAACATTAACATTTAGCTGAAGAACTATACTAAAGAGATGATTACTAGAATGACAAAAAACTTATTTCTATAATACAGAATATATTGAAGGCAAAAGAAGCAGGGGAAACAGCAAGTAATGAACTTGATGATTTTGATTGATTTGTTTAACAACATATCAATTCCTTATGGGTCATTTAATGACAAAATTTATTTTCTTGGGTGTGTTGAACAGGGTTCCCACAGTTCTGTTAAAAAAAAAAAAAAAATCCCAGGACTTTTCAAGGACTGAAACTGGTGTGCACACAAAGTGAATGGTCATCAATTTCAAAAACAACAGATAAGATGTCCAAAGAAAAGTTGCAGCTGGTTCCAATAATTCATGTCACATGGATCATTTGAAAGCAGTGAAGAAATCAAAGTGTTGAAGGCTAAAACAAATGAATGGAGACCTGTTTGTTACAGTTTGCATTCTACTATACTTGAAAATAGTGAATTACTTTAATTCTTACTGCTACACATTTCAGCTATCTATACTACTTGTGGTTTGTGAATGTCACAAAAATTCTTGACTTCTGCTTATGTGGTTTTAATTAACAGAACTACAAATAGAAATTTTCACAAAAAGACTACACATTTTAGCTACCCCCACTACTCATGGATTTTGTTGCATGTGGCACAGAACAAAATAATGTTAACATTTTCCCAGTTCATCTAGTTTAGCATTCAGCTCCTCTTCCAATTTTGATATCTATGGATTGTCCTTTACAGATCTTCACATGGCATTGGACTTTGTGATAAGTGTGAAGTTCCAAGTTTGCTCAGCTTTCTCCACATAGATGTCAGCTGACTTTAGCAAATCTTGTGTGCAATTTCTGAACTTGTGGTTTTTTTGGTCTTCAGTTCTTTAATTTCCATAAGCATGGATTTCCATTTTTGTCCAGCTGCTTCTTGCCTTTTCTTTCATCTCAGCCACAAAGTACTGGGTGTATGCTATCCTGGCATAGGAAGCACTGCAAAGAAGAGCCTTATTAGTCATGGGAACATTCCCAGAACCTCCAACTGTGGCCAAATAGTCCATGATAATGTATGGTTCAACTAGAGTCTGTTGTTTCATACTATCAGTGAAAATTTACTTATTGACTGAAAAACCTGTCTCCACTGAGACCTGTCCATAAGAGAGTACCAACAATATGCAAACAACTTTGCACAGTTCTTTGTTGCTAGACAAAGAAGAGTAGAACAAAATGTCCAGATGGTGTTCATGCTTGCTGAAATTCTTGAAAGCAGTATTTCCAGAAACATCCTCTTCAAATTCCTTGTACTGACTGATGACATCATCACAATCAAACTTGTTGACTTGTTTTCTGTCCATCATGTAGGAAAGACATCTTTTTAGACTGTCTTCTGTGGCATCCCCCCAAAAATACACACACACACACAAGTGGATCCAAGTCACCTTAAAAGAGGGTATCTAAGAGGAAAGTTTGCCAGAAGTTTCCCAATGATGGTGATCAACATTGCATGCAGAATTGTAACAAAGACAAACAGATCTTTTGTTGACACATTTTCTATTTTGGATAAATTTTACAGTCCTATTTGCCAGATACCCACACTTGATCTTTGCAGCATCTTTATGCATGTTTGGATTTGACAAAATTCTTACAAATTCAGTCAGTTTAGAAAATGTAATTATCTCTTCAGTGTGCTCTTCCTTTAAAAAAAGATAATCTGCAAGGAAAGGAAACAACAGTTTATTACTCTGATATTTTACCAAAAACTGTTCAATGTCTTTTGCAGTTTCACAGGAAATAAAACATCATTTACATTTGATAGTGTCGCAGAAGGATTTGGTCCGAGTACATTTTTGCTTTCTCAAGTTCACAAATTTGATGACATCTGGCCAAATGTCTAAATGTTGTTCATTTGTTTGTACATTTTCTAGCCATCTATGGCAGAAATACAAGAGAGACAAGATTGCCAGATTGAACTTTTAATAGAAAGCCAAGCAATAGAAATGCAAATGTTTTAATATATTTCATTTTTCACTTACAACAACAAAAAAAAAAAAAAAAAAAAAAAGCTGGAAATGCAAGTAATTATTAGCCTGCAAACTTTAAAAATAACCTTGTTTTTTTCAAAGATGCCTTTTCTATCCTAAGACACATCAAAGGCAAGTTTTATATTCTATCATCCTTCCCGTCTATATTTTCTTTGTCAAATTTGATTCTCAGATTTAACTTTTGGCAAGAATTTAGACAAACATAGTTTACACATAGATACACATTGGGGAATGTGTAGGTATCTATTCTTCAGCATAAACTCACCCACTACTGACTAGAGATCAAAAGAACATTTTACTTTTGAAATTGACATGTGAATAAAATTTCTTCAATTGTTCAAATTTTAAAAAAAAAAAAAACATTGATAAGTTTTTCAAGATTCTATTAAAAGTTACTGTAAAATATTTTCCTTTCTACAAATTTAATGGGTAAATTAATTTATCTTTGACAGAGATGTTTACTTGTCTCTGATGCCTTTTATCTTTGCTTTTCCTCTTTTCTTGTTGAGTGAGGGTAGCAGTTAGAAGACATGCCTTCATATCCTTTCTCCCTTATCACCTAGACAAGAAAATACAGAAGTAACTACGAGATCATGAAAAAAAAAATTAAAAAAATCAATTAAAATTCAATTACACCTTTTTTTTTTTTTTTTTGTTATCTTAGGAAATTTAGAATGATTAAAGTATACTTAATGTAATTTGAAAGAAACATTTACTTTTTTTAGCAGAAAATTTTTTAATAGAGATATTTCCAACCGTGGTACTGGCGCGAGTGCATGATTGAAGGGTGTTAATTGATGGGTGTCAATATATTGACAACTTACGTCAAGGGAAATTATCGTAGCACAGAAGTGATGTAATTCGTTCTAATTTTAAGTGAAGCTGGTTAGTAAATTTAAAAATAAAAAAAAAATAACTTTCAATTTTTTTTTTTTTTTTTTAACCTTACGTTTGAAAAAAAAATTCTGCACTGAAATTAACATTTTAATTGTGAAAAAAAATCAAATTTTACAAGTAAAAATGAAACAGTAACAACATTTTTTTAAAATGAGTTATACATATTTTATTTATTAACAAAATTAATATTGAAATGCTATGCAATCGATTTCAAATTTTGCTTTGTTGTTAACTGAATGAATGCAAAGTAATTTCTGAAGTAAAAAAAAACTTGCTTTATCTAGGGAAACAACTCTACCTCACGTGACGTTATTTCAAAGTTGTGCATCAGTACTTTCGTTGGAGACGATTTTAAATACAATTTTGGAATATTAAAAATTATTTTAAAAATATTCACGGTTGTCAGATTTTAATAAGCTTTCAAATTTATGATCTATAAGAAGTAGAGAACATAATATGTCATTTCCATAAGGCTTTATAAAGAAACTTAATTTTAAAATATATAACAACATTTTGTCATATTGTATATTTAAAATAGAAAAAAAAAAAAGAAAATTACTGTAAAAATTCATTTTTCAAATTTTTTTTTTTTTCCAGATAAGAATTACCTTAGTATATGTTATTCAGAAAAGTCATAAAAAGTTTTTTAAATTAAATATTGTCTCAGTTTTATTGGGTTTTGTATTTCTACAATTGAGGTAAAAGTTTGGACAATTTTGCGCATTTTTTTTTTTTTTACCAAAAAAAAAAAAAAAAAAAAAATCAATGATTTAGAATCTTCAGTCTTGTGCATTTAATTGAAAAAACAAATTCAGGCTTTGAAAATAAATTTTTGAAGTTTTCATAAAATTAAGTTCGAGGGGTGTAACAGATATAAAAAAAAATATATTTATACCATGACTTTCAAAAAGACAAACATTTCTAAAATAATTTCATTCATTTGTGAATAAGTTCTGAAAGTTTCATTAAAATCCAACAAGTACTTGATTTTTGCAAGATTTTCCAAATCAATGTGTTTTTTTCAACTGAAAACAGGGAAAAACAAGTAATGTTAA
Organism: Acanthosepion pharaonis; assembly: GCA_903632075.3. Lineage (NCBI taxonomy): Eukaryota > Metazoa > Mollusca > Cephalopoda > Sepiida > Sepiidae > Acanthosepion > Acanthosepion pharaonis. Next base: position 162,279 of record CAHIKZ030000965.1, read on the forward strand.
TATTACCTAATTTTTGACATAAAAAAAAAAAAAAAAAAAAAAAAAAGATTTTCAACCTAAATTTAAAAAATGCTGCGAATGAAAAAAAAAATTTTTTAAAATAATTAAAAAATACCTTGGTCTTCCCTCTTTAATTTTAACATATACATTTACACGTTAAATTTTTTTTATTTATCAATTTGAGGACCTTTTTTCTCCAGGGTATACCACTTTTTTAGCGTTACCTGGGACAACCCTAATTTTACCCCAGGAGTTTCCAAGCCAAAAGAACAGGGGAAGTTATCAGACAGAAGTGACAATTTTTTCAAATTTTAAGTGGGCTAACTTATTTAACTACCCAGTAATTTTTAAAAATTAACAGTTTCGGCAATCGAATGTTTCATTGATTTTTTTTTTTAGTAGCCTTAATGTGAAGATGATTTTAAAAAAAAAAAAAAAAAAAAAAAATCAAATCAATAAAAAACATTAGATTGCTGAAATTATATTTATGTTATCTCAGTTATGAAAAAATTTCCTGAGATAACAAATAAAAATTAATAATAAATAAAAATAATACCATAAAATTTCATAAATAAGATAGGTACTTATAAGAGGTACCTCTCTGTTATGTGTTAACTTAATATTGTTATGATATGGCAGAACAAAAACACAAATGTTCTGAGGGCATATTATTGCAGTTGGGGGAACAACTCTTAAATCATGACTTTTTAATGTCATGTCTGATATTTGAAAAAAAAAGTTTTCATGCACACTCAAAAACAATGTTAAATTCTTTTTTAAAAATATGAAGCTGGGGGTTTGCCAATTGTAATAAGCTTTCAAATTTATGATCTATAAAGACAGATTTACAGCATTACCTAAACTCTTTGCTTCAGACAATATTGTCCTTAACATATATTATTCATAAAAGCCATTAAAAGCTTTTCTAGTTAAATAATGTCTTAGTTTTATATGTTACAATTCACAGTTGATTTTAAAAAAAAAAAAAAAAAAATCTAAAATAATTTAATTCATTTGTGAATAATTAAAATCAAAAAAATATTTCATTTTTGCAAGAATTTCGAAAACAATTTGTTTTTGACACCCAGAAAAGATGCTAAATTTCCTAATACTAATCTTTGGTAGATTTGCTGAAAAAAAAAAAAAAATTTTTTTTTTTTTTTTTTTTAACAAAAATTTTAAAAAAAATTTTTTTTTTCCAAACAAAAATTCCAAACATACTAGAAAGGATGAAAAGATTTAATAAAATAATCAAAAAATACTTTATTCTTTCCTCTTAATAACAAACATTGACAATAAAATTTATTTTCATTAAGTCTGGGACAGTTTTTTTGTTTTTGTTTCTTTTTTTAAATCAGTTTCATGGAGATACCTAGATAAAATGTATTATTGCTAATTTAACAATAGGTATGGTTGGTAATTTTTTATTTTTTAAAACAATGTATAACTTGTATATTTACTATAAAAATGTATTTTTACACTTTCATAGTGTTTTGTTTGAGGATTCACTATTTATCCATAGCTGGGACCCTAATAGGTGCTACCACCCCAGGCCAGGGTGGTCCTGGGAACAACAGCAATTAAGAAGTGGTTCCACAACCCTCAAAACCCCCAAACTCCTAATCAGAGGCCTTGCTGCTGGATGTATGGTGAATTTGAGCAAATGAATGACAAAACAAGGACAAAGAGGGATAATAATGTGCAAAGGTTACTTAAAGCAATCAGGAAATTGTGGAGAGCTCTAATCCTTAAAAGATATGGCATATAGAAATATACATCACAAACTAAATGAAAAGCAAAGATATTTACCATTTCTAAAGTAAACAAAAATTTAAAAATTTTTATTTTTAGCTTCCGATTCAAACTGCAATCTAAAATTAGGCAGAGACATGAAAAATCAGCTAATGGTGCAGTCTGGTCTAATACATCACACTGGAAAAAAATCTTAAATATATGAACCTAAAGAGATTTTTTTCTTTTTAAAGTAGACTGAGGAATCAATTTAACAAACTATGTTTATACAAAATAGTTCTAAAATTTAAAAGAGTGTTTGAGTATCAATCTGAGAATAGTGCAGAGGATTTGGAAAGAGTTGGATAAGTTTAATAGTGATTACAAAAGGTACAGCAGCTTAGAAAACTTACTCTGATCATTCTGATAAGATCTCTCAAATTTGTTGGTGAGGGCCTCAGGCTCAACCTGGAGGTCTACATCAAGTGCCTTGAGGCTGTAGTGCTGCCCTGGGTCAAAAGGGTGGCTGCTGGAAGATCCTATGTCTGGCAACAGGACTCCACACCATGCTATACAAGCAAGAGAACCAAGTTGTGGCTGTCAGACAATTTTTTTGACCACATCACTCCTTACATCTGACCACCTAACACCCTAGACTGCAACCCTCTTGATTATTATGCATACGCTGCAGTCAAGCAAGAGACCAACAAAACTCTTTAACACCAAAGATGAACTGAAGGCAAGGATTATGGCAGCATTCACCAACAAACAAGGAGGCCATCCAAAAGAGATGCAAGAGATTCCGAAGTGGTCTGCATGATGTGGTTGAAGCAAATGGTGATTTTATTGAGTATTCCAAGATATTTTTGCATAATCTTGGTTAATATATCAAATGTTATTCTCATTTTTGCATAATATAGACAATTTATCCATATATATATATATATATATATATATATATATATATATATATATATGTGTGTATATAATTTTAATATATTTTCTGTTTATACATCATTTTTATAGATACAAATATCTTAAGTATATACTCCGTTTATATTAAACTGAGACTTCCTCTGTAGCTAAATTGTATAGCATATCAAGCTATATGGTAGTTCCATGTAGGATAGAGGTTAGATTCCTGTCAAAGGACATTCTCTAGGAAATTTCTTGGGCATTCAGGCTGGTAAATGTTAATACAGTTTATTATAAACAGAGCATTTACTTAAAATATTTGTATCTATAAAAATAACAAACAGAAAATATATTTCAGATGATTTTTTTTCTTTTTTTTTTTTAAATATTATATTTTTAGTAATTAAGAATAAGTGGAATAATTTAGAATAATTAAATCTCATTTATAGCCTACCATCTCAACAGGCACTGAACAATTATTATTAGGCACAATCCTATATAGCATACTCTTCTCATTATGGATTTATGTTAAAAAGAAAAGTACAAATTTGATGACTAAATGAGGAAGTGGTGGATAGTCCTATTACAAAGCTTGCTTCATTACAATAGATACAACTTGTCATGTTTCAAAACATAATTCCAATCTCCTGGGCATGGATGAATGAAGAACCTTGAATAGACTTAGAGCTTTGATTGATTAAGAGCTAAAGTAGCCAAATAACAACTGTTTGATTTTTTTTTCTTTTTTGTAAATGTCATGTCAGTACAAAAATATCTCCAGAACAATATTCACATCTATGTATATTTTCAATTACTACAAAATGATAGTCCTCACCAAAGAGACAAACAACAGAAAAAAAATCCAACCACCAAAAGGACTGTAAATTCTATACAGGTAAACCCACATTTTAAAAGTTACATTTATTACAAATACAAAACCAATAGAGGAGATATAAAAAAAAAAAAAATAAGATTAGAATCCATGCTATCACAATTATAGTAGAAGTAGCACCAATCCATTATCACAAGCATTAGTCAATCATCTTTGTTCAACATATAGGCATAATTTAAATGCTAATAAAGCTGTATGTGGAACAAACCATCTCCTATACAATCAAAAATTGTTTATGGTATATTAAAAACAGATTCCTATTTGCTTGTACTTAGTTTTCTATTTGCAATATAGCTACAATCAACAATGTTATGTGAGAAAAAAAGAAAAGAAAAAAACTTTCTTCTAACTGAAGACAATGTTCTCCAAGGCAAGTTGAATAAACCTCACTGATCCAAGTCAAAAACTTGGAGATTTAGCACTATACTATGGATACCAGAATTTAGTATTTTATACACAAATTTGTAATACAGACAAAGCCACTTACTTGAGACAGTCTTTTTAAATAACAGTACTCTTAATATTATTCAATTGTAAAAAAAAAAAAAAAAAAAAAAAAAATTTAAATTTTCATTATTGGCTTGAAACTGAATCCCTTATGCCACACCATGTCAAAAGCCTTTGAAATTTCTAATGCTATAGTCCTTGAGATGCATTTGTTGTCTAGTGCCTCACTTATTCTATTAGTAATGGTAGTTATGATATTAGCTATGGATCAGGCTGATTGAAACCCACACTGCTTGTTGCTCAAGAGTTTGTTCCTTTTTAGATGATCAACAACCTTCTTGTTGATATGTTTACAAAAACTTGATCATATTTATCCATGTTCTGACTAAAAGATTTACACAAAATGATACAAATTAGGAAATCTGAATAAGCTTTTGAAATTGATATAAAGCTACCATGAAAGCATATTTTTACAATGTAAAATAATCCAAAGAGCTTGAAGAAAAAAATAGTTTGCTTAGCTCTTTCCTTCTTCCTAATAAATTTAGAGTTAAGTTATGAATTCACAAACACACAGAAAAATAAAAGACAGAGGAATGCAGAATAAAAAGATCATTGTTTTCTTATAATTTTCTTGGATAAATTACTTGATAAGCCCAAGTTGGTTTATAGTAAAGTAGAAACATTATCAAAAAATAAAATCAGAGCAGTGAAGCAATATATGAAATGGTCCTGGCAATGATAAGAGAAGTGGAAAAAAAATCCAAATTATTGAACAGCTCAAATAATGAATATATAAATACCAATGACTTGAATATCAATTTTTTATATTAACTGGAAACTAGTAAAGAAAATATTTAGGAAAAAAAAAATTTAATTCTTTCATTGGTGCAGCAATTGAATATTCATCATGAAATTTGTTTCTCCAGTAGAAGTAGTCTACAGGACATTTGAGTGTTAACCCATTACCGGCCTACAGGGAGTTTGAATGTTAACTCTTTTACACTCATCTTGCTCCTTGAATTCTATTAAATATTTACAGCTAAGAGGATCAGGCAATTATTTTAAATGACAAACCAACTTGCATTACAAAAAGAAACAAAAAAAAATTAAACACAAATCTTTTTTAAAATTCTAAACAATTATGTTAAAGCTAATATTTTCCTCAAACTTAAAAATCAGGTAATCTGAAAGGAAATATTAGAAGTTGACATGCTTCCAATATCTTTTTGATAATTCTATAACTATTACCCATGTTTTATTACAGTATTAATACTAATATTTGTTTTTAGTGTTAGCACATCACCAGGAAATTCAGTGAAATATAAGTAAAATAGAAACAAATTAGACAGTTGTTTTTTTGTTTTAAATGATTTTTAACCAGTGTAGACATAAAATGAAAGTCTCTTAAAATCCAACTCAAGTAGCACTCAGTAGGTAGTCTCAAGGGATAAAATAACATTCATCTGCAGCTTGCTTAACATTCATTACATTCCAACAGAAAAAAAAAACTATAAATATAAAAACTCATATTACACAAGTTATCTGGAAATAATTTATCTACTACAGGAAAATATAAATTGTCACTTAGCCACTAACCATTAAAACAGTTTGAATTAATTTTTGAATAACCAAAATCTACTCATTTCAAACCATGCTAATTTTTTTTTTAGTATGGCATCTATAAATATATTAAAAAAGCCTCACAATATAAATATGCATTCATTTGGAGAGGGGGTTAGTTTTGATAAGAAAATGCATGCATGATCTTACAAAATCAATATTATATTACAACTGGTACAGAAAATTTTCAACTATGTAGAGAAATATACTAACAAAATTAAATATATTTAACAAATTGGTTCTTGTTGAATTTTTAAATATGATATCTTAAGTTTAAAAAAACAATCACTTTAATGTTAAATCCACTGTGTGTGTGTATACGTACAAGTACACAGTATTTCCGCAAAATGCCAGTCTGAAGAAAGCAAATTCTTATTTGAAACAGAAGTTATGTTACTTGTCAAAAAAGAAAAAAAAATTGAATCACTTCAACTTTATACAAAACAAACACAAAAATATATTGGCACAATGGCCAGAGATTTATAAATTTATGCAGGAAAATATGAAAGTTTGCACTACTAATGACATTCACAAATATTTATTTTAGACTTGTTTGAATAAATAAATTGACTGATATTTTTTGGTTACCAGAAAGATTCTGGAATTCAAGATATAAACACTCCAAGCCTTTTATTGTGTAGATCTGAATAAGTAAAATCAATTATTTCCATGGAAACAAAACCAGCTTTATCATGTATAACAAATTAACCTTTTCTGAGCATTTATGTTAGATTGTGTTACATGATTGTGAAATAAATAGAAAAGAAAGTAACAGTATCTGTAAGTATTATCAAGAGTTGTATTCACAGTGAAAGTAATAAGAGGGGGAAAAATGATACAAAAAGTATCTACAATATAGCTTTGCCAAAACATTTCAGAGGCAACACCTTGTAACTGATTTGCATATGTGGTATTACATATGCAAACAAACAAACTGGAAAATGAATCATTGCACTCCCATTTAAATTTATAGTGAGTGCACTCCAACATTCCTAATAATTCCAATCTAGGATACATAAAATTCAAGTTTGACATTGGATTTTGCTAAGGGCATTGACAAAGTTCTTCAGTTTAACACCAGTTACATGTTTAATTTATTTATATCCATTTCATAACCAGTGAATCTGGGTTTACAATTCTGCATTATTTATATATATATATATATATATATATATATATATATATATATATATAAATGGACTAATTCATTCTAATCTTGTTTTCATACTCCATTCAACTGTATACCAAAGAACTAAGTAATTTTCGCCATGGTATTTCATTTTAAACTCTTGACTAGCACTTCTTCATATCAATAAAACTAAAGTTTGTAGCAATAATATCAACTCAAATAGTAATCATTTTAATTTTATCTCTAACATGTTTACAGATTAGTATAGAGACAAAAGTGACAGCCAACAAGACTCATCTTGCCATGTTCATCAGGTTGAATCATCATCTTTTAAGGTTAAAATTAATTCTGAATTACAGTTTATTAAGGTCTTATATGATAGTGGCTATCCTTTGGCTGTAGTGCAATCTAGTATTCATGCTAAGATTGCAGTTCCAGAAACCTAACATGCTGGTTCCCATTAAATGCCCAGTTACCATGAAATTTGCTAAACTGCATGTGCTCATAATTACAATTTTGCTAATCTATATATCATTTTCAATTCTAAACCAATGTTAAAATCCATGAAGATGACCCACCTATCAATCAAACTAGTTTTATCAATTTAAGTGTCAGTGTGATGCTGACTATATAGATAAGTGCCAGCCAATTATTGGAGAAGAGAATTTCTCAGTATGCATTTGAAGTTTTCCAATACATTCGGATTTGCGATCTCTGAACATCTTAATAATTAGCAATCATTATCAACCATGATGATGTTTCCTGTATTGAGCTATCTCATACTGATTTTCATCAGAAAGTCCTTGAGACTATTTCTATCAAATATAAGCAAAGAATGGCTGTGGGATATCAATATTATTAGCTTATAATGTAAGTGCACATATGTCAATATATTAATGTTTATATATCTCCTCAATTTCCCCTTTTGAGTCCTAGCATAGTTATAATATTTTTCCTTAACTAAGTTCCAAATAGAGAGGGACAAGAACTGGTCAGGTTTAATATATTTTTCTCTCCCTTTTGGAATAGGTTTTCTTTTCTTAATTGCCATTTAGAGTGATTGTAATTCATTTTCTCCCCGTTTATTCCTCCCCCTTTAAAAAAAAAAAAAAAAAAAAAAAATGTCTCTTTTTATAAATTTACTTAAATTCTTTAAATACTTTTCAATTTTCTAATCAAGATGATCAGTTCCAATAACACTCAGGTCTCTAAAATTCATCAACTGGGACAGGTAATTGTTCATGCCATCATTCAGTTTCAAAAATATTGGTGAACTTGAATTATTGGTTTCCTTCCCCTCTCTCTTAGGAAATCTATATGGTTTGCCAAACAACCTTTTACATAGCCCACAAAAATAGATTTCTCCTTGGAGTCTAGCTTTGGTTTACTCTGTATATAGGCATAACAAAGTGTACAAAAACATGCTTGTTACTAATATTTGGCTTAGAAATAGTAATGAACAGTTCAAATGCCATTTTTCCACTTATGGCACCTGTTTGAATATAGAAAGCAGTCATGACAACATATATCCACTGCATTTTCAAACTAACTTTCAAATTGCACAGTAAATGGGACCAAGTGATTATGTGAAAATGCTTTAATTATTGCAAATGTTCTACCAGAAAAATAGTTCCAGGAATTGTGATTCAGAAAGATTTTTTACCTTCAATGGAGTTGTCTAAATGCAGTATTTAACAGATTTTTTTTTTGTTTTTGCAAAAACTAGAAGATTAAAAATGTGTAAACCTGACATTTTATAAAACCCAAAATAAAACAGATTCATAGCCCAATATATTCTTTAATCATTTTGAGCATTTTTGTTCAATTTTTAGAATTCACAGAGTACTTTTTTTTTTTTATTAGTAAATATTATTTAATAGGTAGGGTTAAGATAAACAAAATAGATTAGATGAAAATTAAAAAATATTAGAAGCTATAAACTCAGCAATAGAAACTTGATCAAATGTATAAAATACCTAGACCCTTTCTGTACAAAACATTCAGGATCCTCCTTAAACAGGACAAAGAACTAAGGAAGGTGAATGACAAAACAAAGAAGCTGATGAGAACATATATACAGTCATTCACCAAATTGACAATATGTGAAAAGGAAATAGAGATAATTATTGAAGATTGCACTCTATATGTTATCAAGAGACATGAAGACTACACAAGATAGAGCCACAAAAACCAATTACAACAGCCAAGATTTTAAAAAGGACAAATACAGGAACAGAAGCCAAAAATTGAAAAATAAGTATACATATATTAAAAAGAAACAATAGAAAGAATTGCAGATGAAATAAACAGGAAGAGGAGATCTGCTGAGAGAACAAAGCCCTTAATAGCAATCCAGAACACAGCCATAAGAAATGATTACATTAAATGTTAAGATACAGGAAAAATATTAAATGCAGAATGTGTGAAGTTAGAGACAAAATAAATGTAGCAAGTTGGCTCAGAAAGAATAGAATTGTCATGATAGCATAGGAATAGAGATCCACTGGAAACTATAGAACAGTTTGGTTCTGACCCTACAAAACAATGGTATATGAATATACCAAAAGCTGTCTGAGAGCAAAGAAATAAATTCTCAAGAGAATCAAATGGATCAATCCAATCCATGCCAGAAGACTTAGATCTAGTTATTGTAAAGAAAAGTTTTCAGCATTTACTGTTACAGTAGAACAAAAAATAAGTGTGTTTTTTTTTTTAAACACATATGTAAACCTTGCACAAGAACAGAAACATCATAAATTATGAATGCAACAATTCTGAAATGGTTCCAAAGAGCCTAGCAAACAGGTTGAAAGAATTGAAAGTCCAAGAAAGTCCACCCAGATGACAGCATCTCTTGGTATAGATTCTTCCTATGATTATTATATTAAATATCAAAGTTTCTATATTGGCCACATTCCTAGAACTTGCTCAGGGAATCTATTTCAAGTTAACAGTTAACTTTACTCTTATTAGACAAAAAAAATTTTGCATTTTTGAAAAACTCTTATTCACAGGATATTTCTTTATAAAACAACAATGAAAAGAATTATATCCAAACAGGTTGTCAGTTTTTTCTTTTTTTTTTTCCTTTAGATTTTATTATTTTTCATCTTTATAATAATAAAAATAGGATGTCAGCCAAGTCATAAAGGTTTTATTTTAGACAAAAAAAATCTGAAAAGACCACTAGAAGAAAAAAAGATCTAATTGATAACGAACACAAGGTAAAAGATAATATTTCATGAGAAACATTCTGCTGCACCCACTAGAAGACCATTTTCCCATAACCAATAAAATCTAGAAACAATAGTATATTCTGCATTGAATATCAGGAATATCATCAAACCAAGTCAGCAGTTTCCAATGTCCCTTCCTTTATGCGAGAGAATTCTCTTATGGCCATGAGGCATAAATGAAATGTGCAGAAAATAGCTTTTTTGACCTAATGTGCAACAGGAAAACTTTCAATGTCAAAAGCTACAGTACACCATCTCTGACAGAAAACCAGTATGCTGGTACTACAAAGACTAGTCATCTCTCTCTAGTTTACCTGCAGAAAAGACAGGTGATAATTACTTTTCGCCTAAAAATTTGGACAGACATTGGAACTTAACACTGATAAAGTCTTAGGCCTGATGTGTACACAAGCCAATGACACCAGTAAATTCTGGAAGGAAAATGCCAATAAAGAACTGGAGAAGCATACACTCAGATCAGGAGGTCTGTTGTCTGCCTCAAAACAAATGTTCCTGCTATGAATGTTGACATTCTCTGGCAGTTTTCTCTTTGGTAATGATATGGCCTTTCTGAAACTCACCAGTTGTTAAGACGAGCTATATATCGAGTATTAGTGGTTTGGAGGACTGTAGAAAATGATTTGATTAATGTGGTTTGTCTTACAAGAGGGAAGTATCACTCCTTATGGCTTTAGGTGCCCAAGTTGAAATGCCTCAATAATGACCATTGTTGGTGATTCAAGACATGCAGGTGGCAAATAATCTTTCATAGCAGGACTAGTTTTTTGCCTGAGTTACATGGAGCACACATTCTTTCACTGCATTATCACTGTGCTAGCTTGTTGCAGGCTACAAGGTTTGCATGCTTCAAGGAGAGTTTTTTTTGCCTTGGAAGTCAGTTCTGGTTTTTTATGTAAGCTTATTGCTTAATAAGGAGAAAAACTTAGTTTCTGTGTTCAATAAAAATGGACCTTTTTTCATTCTTGCTTTGAAGTCAAAAAATTATAACCTATTGAAAATTTTGTCAATTCCACAACCAAGTCAGCTTCTCTAATAGACTTATAATGGCATTTTTAGTTCAATGCCAATGGAAATAAAATTCCATGGGTAACAAAACTTGCATTTCTGCAAAGACAAATTATGGATTAAACCACCAAGAGAAAAGCATTATAAGGAGATATAGTGACTCAACAAGTGTGCTTCCCTCCACTGACACAAAGTCACATCTCATGATTGAAAATGGTGGGTGTTATGTCACAAATGAATCCCATAATGGCAACTGGGTCATTGGTGAAGGTTATTACCTCATAAAGTTGATAATTTCAGTTGATCAGGAAGTGAAAAATTTAAAAACAGCATCATTAGTAACAGTATAGTTTTAAAAGTGCAAAGAGAAGACCATAAAGCTTTTGAGTATTGTGGATTTGACCATACTTGCATTCATTTAAATATGTACATCAAGATAAATATAACAAATAACCAATTCACCTGGATCAGATAATAGCTGTGCAAAATGACTTGAAGTGAATGGAAAATGAAAAACAATCAAAGAAATCTAAAGTGGAATGATTAGCACATCAGACCCATCCAAATTCTTTTGATGCCTGTAGTTTAGCAAATAATATTAAGCAATTTACTGTGAAATATTTGCTGATTACAAGAGCAAAAATCATTGAATTTGTCACTAAAGTATCAACATCTTTGTACAGAGAGTAAATTACATTTGGTGATATTTAGTGATGCTGCTTTGGGGAATCTTCCAGATGGTAATTGTCAAAGAGGTTACATAATTCTCATTTCAGAATGAGGCAAGTTCTCGCCAATTTTGTGGAACTCTAAGAAAACTATGTATTATTCATATTACTTTGGCTGCAGAAACAATAACCATAGTGGTTATTTCTACATCATCACAAAAATCACAAAAGAGTGCTAAATAATTGAGGAGAGTTCTTGTCAATTGTCATCAGTATAAAAATTCAAAGAGTATAATAGTAATGATAAACTGCAAAAATTTTTAATTTTATCATTTTTTTTTCTCATTGGAAAACAGAAATTTCTGTTAGAATTACTGTTGTAAAAGTCAATTTCTTTCATTACTTCTACCAGGTTGACCTCAATAAAAGAATTTAATTCTCTAACTAAAATTTCAAAAAACTAAAGAAACCAAAGAATATTTGATCAAAATGAATGTCATTCATCTGTAAAATGTATTTAGCAATCGGTTATAATTCTATGAATAAGCAATTTTTATGTATCCCACCCCTCCAAAATGGGTCTTACTTGTAGCTTTAAAAGTGCCTGTTGACAGATTTATATCACTTCCAAGTTATTTTTAGTGGGTACACATGTTTGAGTTGTTATCCCTGATTATTATTTTCTTAAGCAGTGAAATTAATAAAAACTGCCTAGATTGATAAGTCCTACTAAAGAAACATCTGTACCACCCAACAGGAACTGAATTTGTATCCATCCCTTTTTCCATCAAGGAATGCTAAGTGCTTCTATAGCTGAAAGGTGCCATAACCAGTTTTGCCACGGGAAGCCATCTTTATAGAGCAAGGTTTGAATTACCTATTTAAGGAATGCACATCTCTCATTGGGACTTATACATATCTATATATGCTAACTTCAATTCCATATTCAAAAATTGAAAGAGTAATTTTTTTAATCTCACATTATTTCTTATTACTATAAACATTACTTTTAGTGAGTAAATGTATCCCAGTTGCTATCCCCAGTTTCTATTTTCTTAAACTGCGAAATTAATAGCAAATATAGATTCATAGAAGTCTCAAGAGATGTGTTAAATAGGTAATTCATTTATTGCTTTATCAAGATAACTTCCCAAAACCAAATATCAGAAAATGTGAGATAAAATTTAAAATATATATATATATATATATATATATATATATATATATATATATATATATATATAGAGAGAGAGAGAGAGAAATTGTTTCAATTATTCAATGCATGTGTGAACTTTATAAACACTTTTCACCATTTGTACTGTCTATAGAAATAATTTCTTGAAAATGTTTAACTGATCAATATTAGCGAACAAATGTTGAATTCAAAAATAGCCAGAAATATTTAATAGGCAAAAAGATTAAACACCACAACATGAAAAATAGATTCTATAGCCTCAAGATTGCAGATTAGCAACAGATTTTGCCTTGTATAATGGTTTTAACCATTACACAATTTTGATCAAGATTCAACCTATAAAAGGTATCTGATAAGAAAACACTTGTTTATAATCTATAAGGAACTCTTAAAAGGGATGTTATAGAAAAGTATTTGGCAAATACAAGATTTTTTTTATGTAAAACTTTTATATATTTTAAACAAAATCTGATAGGGAAAATGTAAGGGGTAATCATGACAAGATTGATTCATTTGGATTGGATAAAATATGTAAATAGTACAAATGGAGATATCAGTAGAGAATATTAACAATTTTGTCAGAAATGCTGAGTTTAGTTCAGCATATTTATGCTTTTATTTCCCTAATAACTAAATTTTAATATTTACCTTTTTTCTTTCCTGCTTCAATTCTACAATAAGTTGCTGAATTTCCTTGATGATGAGTGTCTGTGTGTTTTCTGCAATGATTTCATGTTGGCTTGCCATGTCATGGAGCTCTCGCAGGATGCTCATAAAAGCTTTTGTGGTGGTGAACCTGACAAAAGACAAACATTTAAAGAAATTAAATCCACATTAAAGCTAATCTTTGAAGCCCCTAATAAGTTCTGGAGGGAAAAAATCTTTATTATAGATTGATATCAAAACCTATTCATAATCTGTTTGAAAGGCATGTTCTAAAGCATAAGGTGAGTAATGTCATCTTACCAGAGAAACATTCAGCTCTTAGAGAAAGATTTTAATGTAATGGTTTAGTTTTATAACTTTTCTGTAATGGTTATAACAGAGTAAACATAAAGAATGCCTCCTGTAGAGCACTATCTTTTTCCATTAGTACTCATAAATTTTTAATTTCTACAAAGAAACACACATAAGAACTTTTTTTTTCTTTCTTTTTAATCATTTTGCCATAAGCAAGGCATATAAAAACTATTAGCATGCAAGGTGGGTACTGAAACAGAGAAGATAACAAAAAGATAGAATTCAAGGAATCAAAAGATGATTGACATTGCATTTAAATTTTTGAAAATCATAATTGACAGAGAAGCTGGAAGAGAGTTCCACAAATCCAAGAGAGGAAATTAGCATAGAACTTATGGTTACAACTAGCAATTTTGACAGTGAAATTATGAGACATAACTGCCAATCTAATACAGCACTTGAATTCATGAAGTCAAGATACTAGAGAAGCTCATCAGAACCCTTAACATGAAAATATTTATAAACGAAACAAATGGAAGCAACATTACAGTGGTGGGAAAGTGACTAAAACCAAAATACCAGGTCAGGACTGATAATGTTACAGATTCTTTGGATATTTGTCAAGAATTTCTAGAGAAACAGCAGAAGCACCAGGCCAGGTGTGGCAACAATATTCAATACACAGATGACTTATAAACATGCAAAATAGATTCTGGCAAGAAAAAATATAGTAAACAAACTTTCCTGGCAGCAGACTTAGTAATAGATTCAATATAATCAATTCCAATTTATGTCAATGGAAATGTGAAAACAAGAGGACAGTTGATAGTTGACAGAGATTAGCTTCAGTGATGCTGGTAGAAGATAAGTTCAAGATAATTATTAAAAGCATTTGGAGACATTAAAATTAAGAAACCACTTCTTGCTCCAGTTCACAACAGATTATAGGTCATTTTGGAGATCGGCTGCTAATTTGATTTTATCAGACTTACTATTATGATAGGAGTAAACAGTTGTATAATCAGTATAGATACCAAATCATGAACTGATGACACCTGGAAAGTCGTCAATGAAAATAACAGACAGAGTAGATCAAAGAAGAAAGGCCTGAAGGACACCCACATAAATGCAAAATGATCTAAAGGAGTGGCTGTTCAAGACAATTTTAATTACATGGTTTGATAAGAAAAAGATTGAACCAAATCAAAGAAATGACCAGAGACACCATAACACTTCAAATTGTGAAGATGATTAGCATGCCTAACCCTGTCAGATGCCTTCAAAATATCTAAAGCAACAGAAAAATCTTTGCCATTCTTGACAGCAATAATCATCAACACTAGCATTTGACAGAAAGGCAAGAGCCATGTTATTTGAAAGAGGAGAGATACTTAACCAATTAGGAATTGATTAGAGCTTCTAGTACTTTGTCAAATAGGACTGATAGTTCGAAGGATCAGATGGTTTTCCAGAATTTTTAAAGAGGAAGTACAGAAGCAGATTTCCAACAATCTGGAAAACAAGCAGCAAAGCATCTATTTGTAGAACTTAGGGAAAAAAACTGGTGCCAGTTCAGGGGGTTCATTTCTTAAGGACACTTGCAGGGATACCATCATCCACATACTTTGTGGGAATCAAGTTTGGAGATTATAGTGAAAACCACGAACAGTCATAATACAATAGAGACTCAGTTCTAAGTGGAAAGTCAGTAAAGGTACTCCTAATAAGTCGAGAGTAGAATTGAAAGAGAATTTGCAGGTAAAGCATTTTGCTTTATTGGCAGATAGCATTTCAAATTGATTCAAGAGAGAAGGGATTAAAGTCTAACACTCTTACAGCGCCACCAGTAATCCTGAGAACCAATCCACACTATCAGTTAATGACAACTTAGCATCTTTGAGAACATGTTTGCACTTATTAAAAGAAGACACAAAGGGGCATATTTTGTGATTAGTTATTACATTGTTATTGCCCAAAAAAAAAAAAAAAAAAGTGATTCCAGTGGGCTAAAGCCACTGGACATGCAGGCATGAAACAAAGAATAGATTGTGGTTTTATCTAATACTAGCAATATAACTTGTCTTTGACCGAGTCTTTCATTACTGGAAATTTTTCGCCGTTCAATTGGAGCAGTTTAAGTTTAAAGTCAGCCTATCCAAAACTCAATATTAGTAACAACATTTGGATGCAACTGAGGCACATCCCCAAATTGGGGCTGAAGAAGGAACTGTATAATATTATTGCAATAATTTAAACTATTTATTTGTATTAAAGTTTTTATGAAAGATATATATCCAAGAACAGATAGTAAATAGTAAAACGTTGTTGAGAGTTATAATGGACAGGAAGTAGTGGAGAGCCATTGTAGCCAACAATTTGGACTCAAAACCAGCACTGAAGAATTACCTATCAAACAAAAAAATTCAAAATCGGATGAAAACTGTGGAAATGCATAAACATCCACTTACACACACATTGAGAATTATAGATACACAAGACAACATAAAAGACCCAACACTGGCTTTCACCCAAGAACTTTGATAAACCAAAGTAAATTAGGAGTTGATGAGAAAAGTAGGTGAATTTTGCACATACAAAGGAGTTCAATAAAATAACATTAAAAAGTTTAAGGTTTTCTGAAATAGTTATCTAACTGCAGCTGTTAATAAAGCTACAAAGAGTAGCTATTTATGAATTATTCCAAAAAAAGAAAAAAAAATTGTCAGAGGCAAAATTTAGATAATTTACAATACTCTAAAAAAAGAAAAAAAAAAGGCACATTATTTCAATTCGCAGTTTAAGAGTGCTTATTTTAAAATTCAAAAGGTTGACAGAAGCATTTTTTTTTTTAAAAGTAGCTCAAAACCAATAAATTTTCTTCTACAGTCATTTAGAAATGTTTACAGAATTACTATACAAACATTTCTTTATTCTTAACTACTTTTCACAAATAGTGAAAATATGTTTATATATTTGTTTTCAAAGAGATAGAACAGGTGTTTGTAGAGAAACTGGTTTCCAGAATTTTTTTTTTTTTTTCTTTTTAAAATACTGACTGGTTAAACAAGATTCTCCTCAAGATTCATGGGAATAGAGTTTTTGTCACTCCTTTCTGGGAACTTCTGAAAAATGTTATGCCTCCTGTTGATTCTGTAAAAATCTTTGGGAAAATTACAAATTTGTTGGCAAGTTAATTCTTCATTGACATTTGACATTAAGGATTTCAACAAGTCAAAGTGGGATGATCTTTATCTTAACCTTTTCAATAGGCAAGGCACTGTCAAAATGACACAAGATAAAATCCTATATCTACTTAAAAATTCCAATGACTGTTTGCATATTCATACCAATTGACAAATGATAAAAGGAGAGTAAATTTTACATTGGCAATCTACAAATATTTTATGATACCATAAACATCTCAGAAATGCTAATGAAAATAATGCTAGCAACATTTCTTACTAAAATTAATAAAGTGATTAATTAAAACAGAGTTGTTATAAAAAAAAATTCATGATGTCCAGATACTATTGATAGTAAAATACAAATTACTGACTTGATGCAACAAACTTTAGTAATTGATAAAGCTAGTTACTGTGTGTGTGTGTATATATATATATATATATATATATATATATATATATATATATATATATACACACACACACATTCTTAAAAAAAAACAAAAAAAACAATTAAGATGAAAATATATTGAATGTATATTAATTTGGGAATCCTCTGATAAATTTATCTCAAATACCATACTATATATTTCCTTTCTTTGTAAAACTACTGCTCAAAAAATGTGGGATAATTAAAAAAAATGTAGCAATAAAAACAGAAGCAATAAGCTGAACAATAAAGGCCAAGTTAAATATCTACATATGCCAAATATCAAAATTTAAAGCTGAACATCTCAAACATTTCAATATTAACAGGCAGTTGTATTTTCCACCATTTTTTATGATTAATTACATCAATGAAACCATAACAATTTTGTCATTCAAAGCCACTTCTTTAGCTTAAGTATGCCATGAGGAACTATTTTTCATAACGCAAACTTTCATTTGTCTCAACCAAATATTCAATCCGATAAAATCCTAAAAAGATCTTTTGGCTTTATCAAAAAATTTTAAATTGATTTTAATATCTGTATATAAATAATAAATTTTGAATTTTAAAACTTTGATATGTTTATCTTAACTTTAAAGTTTGAACAAAAGCCTTTTACATTTGATCCATGTCTTAGAGGGATAAAATGATATTCAACAGTAGTGTATAATTTTTGTTACATGAAAAACAAATATTTGATAAAATTCTAATTCCTGTTATTTATTACAAGAAAAAGAAAAATCAATAAGGCTCATAAAAATGGAACTCAAATGTTCAGTATCTCAAGAATCTGAAATATAAAAAAAGCAATCAAAATTCAAATCATACATGCAACTTGTCAATCAAAAGCTTAATATAAATATAGCATTCATTGGTTTCAAGACATCAATCAAGCACAGATGAAGCAACACTAGAGTGTCCTCTTCTGGGTAGGATATTTTTTTTAATGATAAAATGATAGTTGCCCATGCGGCACAACTCCCTCTTTTACATCAATATTGTCCAAGGGAAATGCAGTGGTCAATACTGCATGGTACCAGTGTCATCACAGGAGTTGCCAAAATATGGTTGGATACAAAGTGAGACTGCTTTGGATGATTGGGTCCAGATCTTATCCCTAGAGTTTACTCACAAAGCCTTTCATATGGCTTGGTATAGCAGCAAGGCAACAGAGCTTTAAAAAGTATCTTCTCAGACATACTACACTCCTAAACTATTTCCAACTGTAAAATATAAGCTTTACATCTCCCATTGTATCTGTATGACATTATTTTGAGTATATCCACTGAAAAAGTAATGGTTCCTTATTTAAAAGAAACAGGCAAATAATTTGTTTTAACCTCTAAAGCATTCTGAATGTAGCCATTAAAATTGACATCTCCATATTGTTTAAAGAAAGGCATCAGGATATTCTGTGTCTTATATTCAAGATGCATTTCAGAGGCTATGTTAAAGTGATGCGTCCCTAATTTTTAAAAGAAAGTGTCTGAATCAAAATTTGTATGACAAAAAGAATAAATAATCCTAAAATCTTCACTGTATTTATGAAGGGTTTTTTTAAAAAAAAAAATAAATAAATAAATAAAAATAAAAATGTCTTCTGAAAAATACAAAATAAAGATTACACTGAATAGGATTTTTCTACTATATTTTTACTGTCAATTGCAAAAAGGCATGAAATACTACCAAAAAGTCGGAGATTTTAACAGATGAATCAAGCATCTCACCTCACCCAACATTTATGCAGAATATTACATCTCTCAAAATCTGTCAAAAAAATAACTAATGAACTTTTTTTCTTTTTTTTTTTTTAAAGGAATTCCAAAACTTTTCATAAGCATCCCATTAAACCACAAGAATAAAAAAAATGAACTATCAAACATTTTTAATAATAATAATTAAAACATTATAGTAAATATTTAACAAATACTCTAGTAATAATATAAATGTTAGTCTTATAGAAAATGGCTGAATACAAGTAATTCTAACCTTTTAGCATGATGCAAAATACTAAACTTCTCTAATTTTACTAAAGCAAGACAATGAAAGTACTAAGGAATAACATTAACAAACAGATTATAATGAAGTCTAAATTATTCCCAATCTTACTTTATACTAATATACATTTTACAATATATTAAATATAATATAGAAATACTAATATAAAGAAAGTTGATAAACAACAATGAAGAGACAGTATCTAGCAATATCACACACACCAACACAGCAATATATTGTCTTTGGTAGACAAGATGGTAAAATGTTAAATAGCTTTAACAGGCAGGTAATATATGCTTAACAAAATAATGATCAAATGTGAGGAACTTGGTAGAATACACAAAATAAAGGTAATGCAGAGTGTCCTCTTAAGGCTGGATGAGCTGATAACATGGTCATGGAAGCAATCTATGGCAAAAATGTTTCAATGTTTAACTATTGTCTAAGGATGGCAGAAAGAACTTCCAAAGAGTAGAAGAAAATATGCTAAGAGGAGCCTGTAAAAAATTTTGTCAGGTGGTATTCTCGCACAGTGACTGAGAGAAGTAAGGGGGTTAAGGTCTCAAAGCAAGCCAAGAAAAGTTTAAGGGCAATAGATAAATCAAAGCTGCCTAGTAAATGCAAGATCTGATGCCTGCAGTTTAGTTTATATCCAAGGATTGCCTGGCCATTGCTAATATATGAAGTAGTAATTTCTAGGTTGAAACAAGTGACAAAAATGCAGTGTTTACTTAGAAAGTAGCTTAGTCAACTAAAAATGATCAACAGCTCTATATCAAAAGAGAGGCTCACTGCAATTAACTAATTTCCATTATTAAGACTTTTAAAGCAGCAAAAGTGCTTACAATAACAATGCAGAGAAAGTTCAATGATGTTGAAATATACAAGGTAACAGAAGTTAATACAGCAATGGAGTAGTAAGAAAGAAACAGATGACAATACTATCATGAGAACATTGTGATATTCTAGGAGCAACATATAGACTGAAAAGGAATTGGATACAATCTGTTTAAACCCTTTTCAAATATGAGCCAAGGGGACACAGTTGCTACTATGTAAAGCACAAAGGCTATAAAAATAAAAGATTCATCAGATCTAATGTACACAAGGGCAGTTTGGAAGAAAATACTGAAGAGAAATTAAGTTGGAACGAAATCTAGAAATGGAGCATAAATACTTCTCTCCAAAACAAAATTTTATAAAGAGATAAATAAAAGATAATCCTGGTGTGATGGAAAATAATTAATGATAAATGCAGATATAGAAAGGTTGGTATGCTAAAGCCTATCCTCTCAAATTGTTCACTGACATTGTCGGGTATCACTGAAGCATAATAAAGCACTCAAAATCCTCCATAGATGTTACCAGAGCAGATGGACAGAATAAACAGTGACAAGAAACCACAGAAGTAATGAAATGAATGCTTTAACAAAGCGTCTTAAAACTAAAGACAAGTTGAGAACAACAAGAACTGCATAGATGTCTGGCTGCCCCAAAAATCAGACAGAGACCAGATTCGATAATCTGGTGCTTCAAGAGGAAGGTTGTTCCAAATTTAACTCTGTTCAACATGAGGACAAAATTGATAAAGGATTGTGAAGATGCAGAGTGACAGGCTAAAAATTTCCCTACTGAGGTTAGCTGCAGAGGATATATAGGCACATGCCTGCAGAGATGACTAGTAGTCATTGGAATTAAGAAGAGCTGGGGGGTGTAGCCTTAAAGAATATTCAAACAGCAACTGAGAAAGCAAACCACTGGATTTGCCTCAAAAGAAATGAAAGTTGGCTGGAGAAATGATACTATTGGAATAAACAGTAGTGTACAGTAAAATCCATCAGAAGGCAACCCCAAAACAAGATTCATTCTCTCTTGATGACCCCAAGAACCTCTTGGTATATGGTACATTCAACTGACAACACTTGCAAAAGCAAGTTGTTTTCAACTGCTTAATAGACCAATTTATCATTTACTATTGTAAGAATTACAAAATGTTGGTTTGAAGAACTTACATTACAACAGTGTAGTGAGCTAATTCTCCATACAGATGAATATAAGTAAAATATAACATGTAAATATAAATTTTTTTGTCAAAAAACCAGCCTAGATATTCACTAAAACCAAAGTAGTAAGATGTAAACAAAATTCTGTAAAAAAAAATATTGCCAGAGAAATTAATTTCTTCCTGAAATCTCAAAAACAATCAATTCTGAAAGCTCAAGAGAATCCATTAAAGATTGCACTTGAGAAATAAAATCATTTAACTTACTTTCATTATACAGGTTTATGGTATAAAAAATTAAAAAGTTTACAAAATAATGTTTCCATACTTATTAATAGCAGTTGATTAAATCCAAACCACTAAACAGAACTAGAGTTAGTCGGTTTAGCAATTTATGTTTCGGTACTGGTTTCAGATTCGGTTTTTCAGTTTTTAATTAAGTATTTTTGCTTTCTAAGGAAGCCATTCATTTTCTTGTGTAATGATAGCATTGCCAGTCGATATCTGATTTCGTTTGAGATTGATAAATTTAAAACTTAGTCCATTCAACTTGCAAATTCTTGTGTATTTCTGGTCCAATCTTAGTTAAAAATATTCATATAGCCGAAAAGAAAAGAAAATATTTCTAAATATGTAATTTGTATGTGCCTTTATTCATAGAGTTATTTTTTTTTACAGCGAGTTAAAACAGTATTTTGTTTTGAACATCTGAAAATGCAAAATATGATATTTTTTTTCCCCCCCCCATTTCTTCAAGAATTTACACATTACTTTGTTTCGCAAAATCAAAGTGACCAATTTCATCAATATTCTTGAAATTGTATAATCAATTAGAAGACACCTTAAACTACAACCAGGAAGATGTTCATTTCTTCTCTGACCTGAGGAAGTAAATTCCTTCAAAAATTATAAAGCAAGTAAGAAAAAAAATAAATAAATTTCTTCTAAACAAGGAAAATCAAGGAGTTATTTTTTTCCCCCTAAATAAATTTGTTTTTATCTAACAAATACACCTAAAATTAAATATTAAAAATAATTAAAAGCTTTTAATTTCATTTTTTTAGAATGTGCAATATTTCCAAATCTGCGAGCATCACCTGTTCTTTTTTAGATACACATTTTAAAAACTGAAATTAAAAACTATTTTAATATATAATTTTAAGTGTATTCACTAGATAAAATAAAACCGTAAGGATATTGTAAAAATAAAATCAATTAATTTTCCTTGTTTAGAAGAATTTTATAGGCAGAACAGTAACAAACACCCACCAAACACTAGTGGATAAAAAATAATTTTTACTTTGGGTTATTTAAAGAAAAAAAAAAAAAAAAAAAAAAAAAAAAAAAATTGAAATTTTGAAAATATACACATTTTAAAACTGAGATTAAAACATTTTATTTTTTTAATATCTAATTTTAAGTGAATTTGCTAAATAGAAACAATTTTATACTAGTGACTTGAGACTCACATATCTGGAAATATACACATTTTAAAAGTGAAATTAAGAACTATTTTAATTATTCTTAATATCTAATTTAGGTGCATTCCCTAGATAAAAAAAAAAAAAAATCTTCATTTTTCTTGTTTAAAACCACTTTATATCAGTTTACTAAACAGGTTGTTGATTTTTTTAAAACGGAAAATAATTGAGTTGAAAATAATTCACTAAGATTGTACTTGGACGATCCTAAGGGAAGAAGAAGGAAGGGGAAAGAGAGAGGTCGAGAAATAAAAAAAAAAAACGGTCATTAACAAAAACACGGAGTCAGAAAGATATCTTAGCTAGCATGTTGACCGAATTTTTTTAAAGACAATTGGAAGAATAGAATTAGAAATAATAAGAAGAAAGAAAGGGAAAAAAGACATGATATCAAAACGGGCCGCTTGATGGAAGCCAGATATCGGTCAAAGCACCTAGCCTACTTTTGCATGGAAAGACACCTTATCAATTTGGATAAAGAGAAATTTTGGGAACAATGAAACAATCTTAATCAGAGAAAAAGTGTCTTTTGGGTTGAGGGGAGTGACCGGTGGAACGGTATACAGGCTCTGACCTGTTAAAAATTAGAACCCCCACAATAATAAAGTGGAGACATTTTCAATGTAGATAATTAAGATTTTTGACTATCAGGAAAAACAAAGAGGTAAAAAGAGGGACAATTGCTTTTGGCTCACAGAGGGCGCCAAGAAGGCGGAAAAGATCCTTTCTGAAGTCAAGTCTAATTAGCGGCGGGCTGTTTGACAAAGTCCAGGTGAGAGAAGGCCAAGATGGTCATTTTTCGTACGTGCAAAAAAAAAAAAAAAAAGGAAAAATTAGATTTTGTTTTTTTAGAACAAGAACGATATAAGCCCGCCCCGATTGATTGCAGGAAACGCCCAATCAGGATCTCATTAGCCGAAAACGGTCACGTGGCTGCAGAAAAGAAAAAAGAAAGAAATGCTCAACCAGAATCCCATTAGCCGAAAACGGTCACGTGGCTGCGGAAAAGAAAAGAAAGAAATGCTCGATCAGAATCTCATTAGTCGAAAGCGGTCACCTGACATACGAGAGACCGAGAGAGATGGATATGCGCCTCCCCACCAAAAGCACTATGAGGAAGTAGGGGTGAAAACAATAGCGATAATGGGGAAACAGAATTAATGCGGCTATTGGAATTATCGAGAAAACCCTGACGCCGACAGACCCACCCCAGTTTGTTGCGGCGTCAATAAAAGCAGGACCCCAGTCGACAGAAATCAGTTGGAGTTGGAGTTGGAGTGGAGTTGCAGCTGGACCGCGGGCAGGGATAGAGCCTGAACGCGGGCATCGGGCCCGATTCACTCGCCCCTTTGCGGGCAAAAGAATCCTCAGACAAGAAATCCTTCCAGCCCAAGTCGAAGACAAGAGTTCAGCCCCGGAGTTCAGGCAGCGAGAAGAGATCACCTCGGACGACAGAGAGTTGCGGCTGAGGCAAGAGATCCTTCCAGCCCAAGTCGAAGACAAGAGAACTTCCAGCCTAAGTCGACGAAGAAGAAGAAATACAACCCAAGTCGAAGACAAGAGAACTTCCAGCCTAAGTCGACGAAGAAGAAGAAATACAACTCAAGTCGGAGAGAAGAATCAACTGCGAATGATCGATAGAAATTAGCCCCAGTGTCGAACCAAACCACACTCCGACATACACAATTCTAAAGAGTAGGCAATTCGAAATCTTTAGGTTGTGTGATAGAAGCTTGTGCCATAGTCCACAGAGCGGGTCGGGAAATGAGAACAATTTTGTTTTTATGTAGCGGACATTAAGATATAAAAGGTTGTTACCCATTTTTTTTCATCAGCAATCTTTTTGTCTCGTGAGTTTATTTTCTTTTTATTTGTGTTTTGCCACCCCCGTCGGACTCAACTTGTATCGGCCCCAATCCCTGCTGGTCCCGTCTGTCTAAGATCTAAACACAGCGTGGGTAGACAGACCGGAGATCGGTACAGTTGCTTTAGTGACCAGGTATTGGAAGCGAGTCGGGAAAGGCGAGGCTGGTGATCATCTGACCAAGGGGTTGGAGCGGCACGCTTGGACCCAGGAGGAGCGACCAGGAGGAGCGACGTCACCGTTGGCGCCGTAACCAAAGGATCCGACCCTGGGCCAGGTGTGTAACCGTCACAAGTGGTGCCGTGACCAACGGATCAACCCTGAGACAACCACGTCACATATGGTGCCGTGGTGACCGAGGGATTTCAACCCTGAGAAGACCACGATCGACCGCCGTTGCTGAAAATTCAGACAGAACTCAGAACGACCCGGGACCAAAGGAAAAGAAAGAACAGAATCGTCTGTAAGGTAGGACACCTTGTTTTGTTTCCCAACCTCGATTGTTGCTGTATAGACTGTCTTTCTCTGTAGACATGTCAGATTATGATTCGGATAGAGCAGTGGGGGGGGTGAAGAAGAAGTAGGGCGGGGGTTGTCAGTGGATCTAAGGAAGCTGTTGGGTGGACCGAGGGTCCCAGTATTTGATGGCAGCGGGAAGGAGTTTAAAAACTGGCTGGCAATCCTCGAGAAGAGCCGAACCATCTACGAGCTCTCGGACCAAGAAACCCTGTATTTGGCATACGATGCCACAAAGGGAAAAGCGTCTGAGTTCGTGGGGGCTCTTGGAGAACCAACCCCGCTTGGCTTGGGAAGAAATAAAAAAACTGCTGACCAAAGAATTCGCCGACGAAGGTACGGCCATAGAGGCCATGAGGGCCCTTTTAAAACTGACACAGCTACGGGATGAAACCCCGGGAGAATTAGGGGCCCGAGCGGGGAAGCTATCGTCATTGGCATTCCCGAAGTGGTCAGGGATAATGCGGTTATGCAGGCTCAACTGGCGGACCTGTATGTAGAGGCGCTGAGCGACGAGCGTGTTCGTCACGACGTATTGAAAGAAGGACCGCTCAGACTGTCGGCAGCGATAGAGCTGGCCAGGGAGAGCCAGGGGTGTGGGATAAAGTGAAGAGGTGTGGGAAGAAGCAGATACCAAGTCAGGAGGCTGGAAGAGGGGGGTAGGCGGAAGAACCCCCGTGTGGAATCAGAGGGTTAAGGAAGAGGTGGATCGGGCAGAATTATGGGAGGAGGACCCCAATAGAAGGGCATGGTCGACCAGGCATGGCTTTTATAAGCCCACGCCGGGTCGATACGGGCTGGTCTGCTGGACCTGTGGGGTACGAGGACCACAGGGCGGCGGAATGTCCGACGAAGTGGGGGTTGCCCCCAGACTTCAATCAGGACAGATGCACCAGGTGTGGTAAGAAAGGACACCTGGCCAAGTGGTGCGGGCTGAGGAAGGGTGCCCCACCGATATTAACAAAGAAGGCTGAGCCCAAGAGAGCCCAGGGAAAAGCCAGCGGGCCACCCCAGAATTAAGAGGGAGGGTGGCCCAGTTAAAAAGGAGAGAAATAAAAAATTGGACCAGTGGGTGGGCGAACCGCTTGAATAGAGGACGGGTTCCCCTGAGGATAGACACAAGGCCAACCCAGTTAAAAAAGGGAAAGAGCAAAATGTTGGACATGTGGTCGGGCGGGCCACTTTGCGGCAAGCTGTCCAGCAAGAAGGTGCTGGTTTTGCAGGAGGCCAGGACACCTGAAAAGAAACTGTATTCTTAGAAACGGCCATGGGAGACCGGGAGAGGTCCGGCCGGGGTCGCCCAGGTGCAGGGGGCGCAGAACTCCACCTCATAAAAAAAAAAATGAAGGTGATATATTACTACCGGCGCCTATGGCTGGGTTAACCCAAAGGTGGGGACCCAGGAAGAAGAAAGCTCAGGTGTTCTCTTCGCTAACGCAAGAGAGAGAACTATCCTGTAGAGCAGAGATAGGTGGTAGAGAGATGAGGGCTTTGGTGGACACAGGAGCATCTGTGTCATTGATGAGAGAGGAGACATACAGGCGGGTGAAACGGAAGAGAAGGTTACGGGAAGCGGACATAGAGATCACGCAAGCAGATGGGGCCCCCTGGAGATAAAAGGGATGGTGAGGCTCCCGGTGAGGATTGGGAGGGTGAAAAGCACCCAAAATTTTTACGTAACCCCGACCTGTGTACAGAGGCAATCTTGGGAGAAGATTGGCTCCGGAGCCAGAAGGCCCAGATCGAGTTTAATCCTACTGTGTTGGTGGTGAACGGCGAGAGAACGCCATTGGGATGCCCACCAGAGGAAGAGATAACCATAGTGGTGGAGGAAGATGTAAAGTTACCTCCTAGGACCGCAGTGTCGGGAAAGGGTAGGCTAATGTCAGAAAAAAAAAGGTACGGAGAGGACCTCTGCAGTTGGTCCCTGTAGAAGGAAAGGGCCTAGAAGATAACGAGGTAACCCTGTGCGAAACGGTAGTGGAGGCAGCCGAGTTGGTGCCCATAATGATGGTGAACCAGGCCCAAAAGACTATAAAGGTTAGGGAGGGGAGAAGATAGGGAGAGCACTTCCCCTACGAACTCTGAATCGGGTGAGATTCGAGGAGGAACGAAGGAAGCTAGTAGAGCAAACAAAAGGAATCTTAGATGAGGATATATTAGCACCGGATCAATTTAGAACCAGAGTGGGGGGTCTGTTAAGGAACAATCGAGATGTGGTAGCCCAGTCAGATAAGGAACTAGGTCAGACCCACACAGTCGAAATGAAAATCGACACCGGAGACCACCCCCTGTGAAATTAAAACCCTACCGAACACCTATACATAAAAGACCCCTTGTAGAAGAGGCAGTAGAGGAAATGTTGGAAGCTGGGATGATCGAAAGATCGATCTCTCCTTGGAGCTTCCCAATAGTAATAGTAGGTAAGAAAGATGGCGGCCACCGTTTCTGTGTAGATTTTAGAAAGCTGAATTCTATATCGAAGCCGTTGGCGGTGCCATTGCCATTGATAGACGACATTTTGGCATTATTAGGGAAGGCAAAGTACTTCTCTACGTTGGACTTGAGGTCCGGGTATTGGCAGGTAGCCCTGGATGAGGCTGACAAGGAGAAGGCCGCATTCGCGTGTCACCTGGGACTGTTTCAGTTCAGAGTGATGCCATTCGGTTTAGCTAATGCCCCGGGAGTCTTCCAACAGCTAATGTCAATAGTGTTAGGAGGATACGAGAGCTTTGCCATGGCGTATTTGGACGATATCTTGATATTTTCGGAGACAGTGGAACAACACTTTTTTCATTTAAGACAGGTGTTGGGAAGGTTGAGGAAACACGGATTAAAATTGAAATTGTCAAAGTGTCAGTTTCTGAGGGAAGAAACTAGGTATTTAGGCTTCGTCATAAACGGAGACGGTATTAAACCCGACATGGATAAGGTAAAGGTCATAAGGGAAATGCCAGAGCCTAAGACAGTGAGGCAGGTAAGAGGTTTTATAGGAGCTATAGGCTACTACCGGCGCTTCGTCCCGGCATTTTCAAGAATTGCCATACCGCTAGTGGCCCTGACGAAGAAATACGCTAGGTTCAAATGGACAGAGGACTGTCAACGAGCATTTGATTCGCTAAAGGAACAGTTGACAACCGTTCCACTGCTGACGTATCCAGACCTCAGCAAGCCCATGATATTATACACGGATGCCAGTGAGCAGTGTGTAGGAGCAGTACTTACCCAGCCGTGTCCTGATAAGGAAGGACCAGTGCCAGGCATACCAGAGGAAGTACCGATATACTTCCTCTCCCATAAGCTCTCAGAGACACAACAGAGGTGGCCAGTAATAGAGAGGGAAGCATATGCTATCATGTATGCTCTCCAAAAACTGGACTACTATTTAAATGGTGCGGTCTTCACTATAAAGACAGACCACAAGCCTCTGCAGTACCTATTGCAGGCGGAGTGGACAAATAATAAGAAAATTCAACAGTGGGCACTTAAGTTAAGTGGCTACCACTGTAAGATAGAGTATTTGGCAGGAAAAGGAAAACACGTGCGCAGATTTACTCTCAAGAATACCGAAACAACTGGAAGAAAGATCTGTAAGGGTAGAACAGGGAGTAGATGATAAAGCCTATAGAATAGGAGTAATTAACTCTAATAAGCTAAAAGATCGCCCTATATTAGAATCGGACGAAGAAGGGGACGCCCAGATAATAACCGATCCTTACTGGACAGAAGGAATTGAGAAGGAGCAAGCAGACAGTGAAATAGCTGCTCTGAG
Source organism: Acanthosepion pharaonis (assembly GCA_903632075.3). Classification (NCBI taxonomy): domain Eukaryota; kingdom Metazoa; phylum Mollusca; class Cephalopoda; order Sepiida; family Sepiidae; genus Acanthosepion; species Acanthosepion pharaonis. The sequence goes on from CAHIKZ030000965.1 coordinate 191,346, forward strand.
AGAGAAGGTGAAGTCAGGAGAGACCACCAAGTATGCCATAATAGAGGAAAGGCTGTATTATCTCTCAGGAAGGGATGAAGAAGTCAAACCCAAGTTGTATGTGCCCAAAAGTTTAAGACCAGAGATATTGGAACAGTGCCACGAAAGGTTGGGTCACATGGGAATTGATAGGACATGTGATCTCATAGGAAGAAAGTACTATTGGCCCAAACTGTACGGAGAAGTCACTAACTATGTTCGAAGTTGTGTAGTGTGCCAGTCGCAGAGCAGAAGGCAGGAAATGGCACCCTTGGAGGAAACAGACGTACCAAACTTCCCCTTCGAGAAAGTGAGTATGGATGTATCAGGACCATATGGGGAAACTGCACAAGGAAACAACTATATAGTGAGTTTTGTCGATTGGCTAACAAATTGGCCTGAAGCATTTGCAGTACCAGACAAGAAGGCCAGAACTGTGGCCGGGTTGATAATAAGTGAAATCTTCCCTAGGTATGGTGCCCCTGTGCAATTGGTAACAGATAATGGCACGGAGAATGTGAACAGCATCATGAGAGAAGTTTTGACAGGTTTGAATGTAGAGCACATAAAAACATCCCCATATCACCCCAGGGAAATGCTAAAGTGGAAAGGTTTCATAGAACCTTGGGAGATGTATTGGCCAAGTTGGTCAGAGAAAACATTGGAAATTGGGACTTGTATTTGACGCAGGCTCTGGCGGCCGTGAGGTTTACGATAAACGAAACCTCCAGATTTTCTCCTTATTTTTTTGTTGTTTGGCAGAGACGTGGTCCTGCCTGTAGATAACCTACTGAAGCCCCGAAGAAGGTATATGGGAGAAGATCATCATCAACTATTGCTGGAACAGCAACATAAGATATTCGTACAGGCCAGAAGAAGAATAAAGAGGGCCCAGAAGAAAAGAAATGAGAGGGTGAATGCTGAAAGAAAGGTGGTAGAATTGAAGGTTGGAGACCCTGTCTACTATAAAATCCACCAGAGAGAAGGAAAACTGGACCAGAGATGGGAACCGTACTACCGGATAGTGGAGCAGACGGGCCCAGTATCATATGTAATATGGGATCAAGTGGCAGGACGAGCGAGGAGGGTTCATGCCAATGATCTGAAGAAGGCTGAAATAGCTAACCTGGAAATGAGCGAGCCGAGGCCTAAGAAGACAAGGAAAAGGAAGGTAACTCTGGTTGAACCGGAAGGAATGGAGACGGAGGAAGACTCCGAAGAAGATGAGGAGATAGGTCGACTTGACCAGATAAACGAAGCAGTCCGAGTGACAGAGTTGGAACCCTCAGCGGGGATTAGCGATGTTCAGTCGTCGACTGAATCAGTGCAGAGAAGACCCCGTGAGATCGCCATCACACCCCCATGTCCGAAGAAAAGGAAGAAAAAGACGAAGAGGTCCAATCAAGCAGTCGAAGGCTCTAAAAAGAGGCACCCTGAACAGGACGAAGGGCCCAGCGAGTGGGAGGAGGAGGATCAAATACCCCTTTCCCAGCTTAAGGAAAGGATAAAGAACAGGAGAAGTTTAGACATAGAGTCGAGAGGTATTGAAGACATTCAAGGCGAAGACTCTAAACAGAAAGAAGAATCAGGGGATGGAGAAGAGGACAAAAAACCTCCTGGACGAGAATTAAACACAGAAAGAAGGTTAGAGGTTGAACAGGAATCACCTCAGAAGATGAGATCAGGGAGGGAGAAGAACCCCAAATCTCAGTAGAACAAAAGGGCTGTGCAGAATAGAAGCATTTAGTGTCGACAGATAACGACACTGGCTCATCCAAAATCCTATTGGCTGACTATGGTAGATGTGAGTGGAGGGATGGAGTCGCGGGCTGCACCTCACAAGGGACGGAAGAAGATCATTGGCATTATTGATTGGCCACCAGTGGTGTCATGAAGTACGACCTTTAGAGTGGGCGCCACGCACACCTGACCGGACCATTCTGTCTGCTAGAGGTTAGTTAGGGAGGGAAGAGCCGAACTAAAAAAAAAAGTTATGAAATGATTGAGTGATGAGTCGAGCGAGACTAAGTGATTGTGAAGAATAACAACAAGAGAATTTGTTACCTTTCAGGAATGATCAAGATGAAAGGGTTGGTGATGACGATGATGGTGATAGCCACGCTGGTGGTGACGATGGCGGAAGCCGGGAAACGCAGCCGAAACACCATTAAAAAAAAACGAGCCAAGTAATAATAACCAGGTCTAAGTGGTTGGTCACATTCGTGATAGATTTGAACCCGTATGAGTCGCTATTAGATAAGTTAGGAAACGAGCTGACGCAGCTGGATGCAGCCCGATTGAAAGTAGGACAAGATTATCCCAAGCACAAAGGGTATCTTAGTTTATTGCACTCCCTAGAATCAGAAGCCACTATGATAGAGGCTCAATGGAAAGACATGCAAAACTACCTGCAGGGAATAGAGTTACTGCAGACGCGGGAACGGAGATCCGTACTTCCGATTGTGGGAAAGGCATTGAGTGTCTTGTTTGGAACAGTAACTGAAGATGACGTTAAATTCATAAGAAGGAAACTGGGACAAGTGGAAGTAAACCAGAGGACGCTTGCCCAGGTGGCAAGAGAGAGTGTGACGATATTAAATGTGACAAGGTTAGAAGTATCCAAAAATAGAGCCAGAATCAATTGGTTAATAGACAACCTGGCGAAATTGAGACAAGAGGTAATTAATAATACAGAGACTGTGATGGTTGAATTACAGGAAATAAGCGGATTCATGCAAAAATATTTCCAGCTAATGACGATTACGAATAAAGTACGGCAAACTAGTCAGTCGTTGACGACCTTGCTGGAACACGTGAGAGCACAATTAGACATGCTGTCATTAGGACACCTCTCCCCAAGTATAGTAAACCCGGGTCACCTAAAGGAAGCACTACTTGGCATACAGGCCGAATTACCCCGCCATTTAAGGCTACCAGTGGACCCCACTAAAGAATTGTGGAAGTACTATAATGCCCTTGGATGTGTGACCTTGTTAGAAAATAGGCGATTATTGGTAGTGATATCTGTCCCGTTACTAGATAGCGAGAGTATATTCGAGATATACCAGGTTATAAACTTACCCATTCCCTACCCCAGAAGAGATCAAGGTTTGGGAATGATAGCAAGGTACAAGGTGGAAGCAGACTACATAGCATTAAGGGAGAACGAAAGAATGTTGCTATCAGCTGAAGAAGCTAGAAGGTGTAGAGATGATACCCTGGGGACTTGTACCTCGTTGAGCCCTATCTATAAAACTGGTAACCGCAGACTGTGCATACTAGAATTGTTTGAAGGGAGGGGGAAGGAATCAAAAGAATCTGCCAAGTAGAGGTATTAACAAACTCGGCATTACCACAAGCTATCAGTGTTTCAGACGGGGTGTGGGCAGTAGCCACACAGAAACATATCAGCCTGTCTAGGGTATGTGGGGAGAGTCCACAAGGACATTAAGAATAAGGCCACCGTTATCCCTGGTGACGCTACCCATGGGATGTTCGGCGGTTGGGGTGTCCATCTCCTTGCCCCCTATTACCAGATGGAAGAAAGATATGAAGAAAAAGATTCACTCATAGAGATGATTGGTAGAGGCTTAGTCAATTGTACAGAATTATGGGAGCCGATAGTGAAGAGATTCTCTAATGTCACCTTAAATAAGATGCCAGTATTAATGAAGCCAATAGAAAAGATCGATATGGATCACTTAAGAGATAAGTTAAGTGCGTTGGGAGACGAAGGTGTAGCTTGGGAAGACGATGAGCAGATCGCGATAAGTTGGTCAATAGTAATGGGTACATTCCTAGTTATAGCCATCGGGGGGTGTAATAATATGGAAGATTAAGAGTAAGAGAAGATTAGCGAACGACAGTCTAGTGAGCATGCAACAACTCGAGAGGGAGATGCCGAGCAGTGTTCCTTACTCAGACAGGACTGGCGAAGAAATTGCTGAAAGACCAATGGAGGAGGCTGGCGTGAGACCACCACGTGCGGCGGGAAAAACCTCCCACGGCAGAGAGGAAAACATTGACCAAGAAGAACAAACCCTAGTGAACACATCTGCACCTACAAACACACGCACACATTACCTTGCATGTAAAACAAAAAGAAAATGAAAAGAACATTTCATTGCATGTAGAACAAAAGAAAATGAAAAGAACATTTCATTGCATGTAGAACAGAAGAAAATGAAAAGAACATTTCATTGCATGTAGAACAAAAGAAAATGAAAAGAACATTTCATTGCATGTAGAACAAAAGAAAATGAAAAGAACATTTCATTGCATGTAGAAAAGAAGAAAATGAAAAGAAAATGAAGAAAATGAAAAAGAACATTACATTGCCTGTAGAACAAAAAGAAAATGAAAAGAACATTTCATTGCATGTAGAACAAAAGAAAATGAAAAGAACATTTCATTGCATGTAGAACAAAAGAAAATGGAAAGAACATTACCCTTGCATGTTAGAAAGTAGAATAGAATTGCATGAGACAAATGCATGGTGCATGTTAAATGATGTAATTGGGTTTAGGTGTCATTTACGGGTAAATGACAAATCGGTTAGGGGAGGATTGTGGCACCTTGCATTATTAGAAATATTCATAGAAATATGATTTAATTTTTTCTTATTCGGTTTACTAAACAGGTTGTTGATTTTTTTTAAAACGGAAAATAATTGAGTTGAAAATAATTCACTAAGATTGTACTTGGACGATCCTAAGGGAAGAAGAAGGAAGGGGAAAGAGAGAGGTCGAGAAATACAAAAAAAAAAAACGGTCATTAACAAAAACACGAGTCAGAAAGATATCTTAGCTAGCATGTTGACCGAATTTTTTTAAAGACAATTGGAAGAATAGAATTAGAAATAATAAGAAGAAAGAAAGGGAAAAAAGACATGATATCAAAACGGGCCGCTTGATGGAAGCCAGATATCGGTCAAAGCACCTAGCCTACTTTTGCATGGAAAGACACCTTATCAATTTGGATAAAGAGAAATTTTGGGAACAATGAAACAATCTTAATCAGAGAAAAAGTGTCTTTTGGGTTGAGGGGAGTGACCGGTGGAACGGTATACAGGCTCTGACCTGTTAAAAATTAGAACCCCCACAATAATAAAGTGGAGACATTTTCAATGTAGATAATTAAGATTTTTGACTATCAGGAAAAACAAAGAGGTAAAAAGAGGGACAATTGCTTTTGGCTCACAGAGGGCGCCAAGAAGGCGGAAAAGATCCTTTCTGAAGTCAAGTCTAATTAGCGGCGGGCTGTTTGACAAAGTCCAGGTGAGAGAAGGCCAAGATGGTCATTTTTCGTACGTGCGAAAAAAAAAAAGGAAAAATTAGATTTTGTTTTTTAGAACAAGAACGATATAAGCCCGCCCCGATTGATTGCAGGAAACGCCCAATCAGGATCTCATTAGCCGAAAACGGTCACGTGGCTGCAGAAAAGAAAAGAAAGAAATGCTCAACCAGAATCCCATTAGCCGAAAACGGTCACGTGGCTGCGGAAAAGAAAAGAAAGAAATGCTCGATCAGAATCTCATTAGTCGAAAGCGGTCACCTGACATACGAGAGACCGAGAGAGATGGATATGCGCCTCCCCACCAAAAGCACTATGAGGAAGTAGGGGTGAAAACAATAGCGATAATGGGGAAACAGAATTAATGCGGCTATTGGAATTATCGAGAAAACCCCTGACGCCGACAGACCCACCCCAGTTTGTTGCGGCATCAATAAAAGCAGGAACCCCAGTGACAGAAATCAGTTGGAGTTGGAGTTGGAGTTGCAGCTGGACCGCGGGCAGGGATAGAGCCTGAACGCGGGCATCGGGCCCGATTCACTTGCCCCTTTGCGGGCAAGAGAATCCTCAGACAAGAAATCCTTCCACCCAAGTCGAAGACAAGAGAACTTCCAGCCCAAGTCGAAGACAAGAGAACTTCCAGCCCAAGTCGACAAGAGAAAGAAGACAAGAGAATCCTTCCAGCCCAAGTCGAAGACAAGAGAACTTCCAGCCTAAGAAGAGATCACCCAAGACGACAGAGAAGAGTTGCGGCTGAGAAGAAGAAGAGATCCTTCCAGCCCAAGTCGAAGACAAGAGAACTTCCAGCCTAAGTCGACGAAGAAGAAGAAATACAACCCAAGTCGAAAAAGAGAACTTCCAGCCTAAGTCGAAGAAGAAGAAAATACAACTCAAGTCGGAGAGAAGAATCAACTGCGAATGATCGATAGAAATTAGCCCCAGTGTCGAACCAAACCACACTCCGACATACACAATTCTAAAGAGTAGGCAATTCGAAATCTTTAGGTTGTGTGATAGAAGCTTGTGCCATAGTCCACAGAGCGGGTCGGGAAATGAGAACAATTTTGTTTTTATGTAGCGGACATTAAGATATAAAAGGTTGTTACCCATTTTTTTTTCATCAGCAATCTTTTTTGTCTCGTGAGTTTATTTTCTCTTTTATTTGTGTTTTGCCACCCCCGTCGGACTCAACTTGTATCGGCCCCAATCCCTGCTGGTCCCGTCTGTCTAAGATCTAAACACAGCGTGGGTAGACAGACCGGAGATCGGTACAGTTGCAAGGCTGGTTTAGTGACCAGGTATTGGACCCAGGAGTCGGGAAAGGCGAGGCTGGTGATCATCTGACCAAGGGGTTGGATGCCATCAAGGAGTTCCACAAGTAAGAAGTGAGAAAAAAAAAAAAATGGACAATTGACATGAAAGTATTTATTGAAAAGAAACAGAGAAGCAACATTAGTGGTGGGAAAGTCACTGAAGTCAAGCCACCAGATCAGGACCAATAATATTGCTGATTATTCTTTGGATTTTATCAAGGAGCTCAAGGTAAATAGCAGGGGCACTGGATCATATATGGCAGCAATATTCTAAGCATGGATGAATGATAGACTTATAGATAGGCAAGATAGATTCTAGAGAGAAAAACTGTCTCACATAACACAGTGAACCAACTTTCTCAGCAGCTGACATAGCAATGGATTTAATATAGACTTTCTCCTTCATGTCAGCCAAAGAAAGTGCAACAAGTTACTTTCTTGAAGGTTAGCATCAGCCATACTGATGGAAGGTAGAGAAGAGTCTCTTAGATGACTAATAGAGAGAAGTTTGATTTAGAGGCATTAAAATTAAGCCACCTTTTGCCCCAGTTAACAATGGACTGGAGACCGTTTTGGACATAGGCTGCCATTTTGACCTTGTCAGACTGATCAGGCTTAGTATTGAGGCAAGAGTAAATGGTTGTGTTGGCAGCATAGATGCCAAGTTGAGAGGTCATTAATTGTTGAAGCTTGAATAAGCATGGAATAATAATAATACAACACAAAATGTACGTAACAAAATGTATTGAAACAATGAAAAAAGGTACACAATATTTACAGGTAGTTTTGGTATATTCTTGGGAAGACTGTTCCTGCAGAATGGGTTGACTAAGTCGCAGTCGGGCAGAGTCTCTGGATTCGATCTCTTAATCTTCCCTCGTCTTCCGGTACCAACCCATATTTATATGGTCGGTACTCCACTTATGTAAATTAGGTGTATCATACACAACATTAATGAAAATGAAAAACAGAGTAAGACCAAGGATAGAGCCCTGGGGACACCTGCATTATATTTTAATTTCAGAAAATAAGTACCAATTATTCATCTTTGAGAAATACAACAATTATAATGAAAATTTTAAAATAATTTTAAGTGTATATCTGATAAATTATTTTACGGTGAAAATCAGCAGCTATAATAGCTATCAACAACAGCTGCATTTATAAGGAATGTCTGAATATTGGAGATCTCTCAACAAAATGCCTTAGATTCCAGAAAAATGAGTCAATACAGGTAGAGAACAATACAGTGTATATATTAAATTAATCCACTGGTTGGTTGAAACCACTGAAGTTCATATATTAATGACTGCAATAGAGCCCACCCTATTTTAAGTGACCAAGTGACAGATTTTTTTTTTTTTATGTACTTCTGATTATCAAGAAAATAAGCAATTTGGGTAACACACAATAAGAGAAGGCCTTTCTTCAGCAAGCTACCCACCAGCCAACAACCAATTCATTCAACAGGAAATTCATATGGCAAATCAAAGCATTGCTAGGACCTTTATTTCAAATCCACTTTAGAGAAATCTCATTAAACAGAAAAACCTTATCTGTAGACTTGTAAATGTTAATGTCAGTATTAAGGAAAATAAATGCAAAAATATTGCACAGGGCAAAATATTTTACAACAGAATTGAAAATTTAAGATTGTCATACTTTATAAGAGGAAACTCATTTGTCTAACATCAGTTTTCAAATATTAGTATATAGTAACAGCTAGAATGTGAATAAAATTAACCATAAAATATATGCTCTGAAGAAATTAGCATCTTAAGCAGAATGCAAAAAATTATTTTGATATCTTGAATAGTTTTTGAGTTTCAGGTGTTTAAAAATTAGCACTACCATTTAAGCAGGAACATCTGCTTTTCATTACAGACCATTGAAGAGACAAACATCTTCAAGAGGAAGAACTATTTGAATTATTCAAATTGGTAGGTTATACATAGTTTGAAATGAGAGAAATGCAGAAAAATAGACAGTTTTACAAATGTGTTAATAGTTGCTGTTATACCACAGACATTACACAAGTGATAAAATTTCATATAAAAATGAGAAATGCTGAAATTTTTGTTTTTGACAAAAATACTATATAGTAATACTATATAGTGGCTTAGTTTCTGTCTATATAATTCTTTGATGTCAAATTTAAAAGAATCATTTCTCACTCTCTGTAAAACTGATAGCAGAAGACATCCAAAATCATAAGTAAACAGGTATCTGTTAATAATGTATTGCATTATTAGTGCAGGCACTGGATAATTTTTCATTTTAGTAATAAAATAAACAAGTTTACAGCTGACATTACAAAATTACAACTTCTAGTGTCTTTTAGCTCAACACTGAAATTATGGATTAGATTAGTCAAAGGATCCATTCTTTTTACTGTTAGATGTTATTAGGATGATTTAGTGAAAAAAAAAAATTAAAATCTTCAGCATTCAAAAGGATAACTTTTTATTAGACTCATTTAAAGATTACCATTGGCAGCCATTAAGCTCTATCTAAATTGATTTCATATTTGTACAATTGATATTCTAAGAGAAACTACTCTATAATTAGCATTTAATATCTCCTTTGAGAAATTGGAAAATTATAATATGGTACAAACATGTGCAAAATAATTATATAGTAAAAACATGTGCGAAATAATTATGTCCAACCTGAAATGATTAACTTACTTTATGCTTATGAGCATTTTATTTTAACATTATTATACTAAAACAAAGTGCTATTCTAGCTGCGTTACAGTAACAAACACAAAAACAGAAATTGGTGATCCAATTTCTACTACAACTTATACCAAAGTATGCCGACTGCCACAGTACAACCAAGAAATTTTAAAAACAGGCATATTTTTTGTTCATAATTTTCAAGTATACGTATTTTAAGTAAAGTAAAATTATAACAAAAAAGCAATTTATAGAGAAGGTACTTTACTATGAGTGATTGTACCAAAGCAGTTTGCAAAGTTTTGTGCTGGAGATTTCTTGCTGAATGATGATCCACAATTGAGTAGACTAGTTGACATTGATTAAAGATGGGGATAACTCACTCAAAATATCTAAAATCATTTGTACGAACTTAACTCTGTTAACCATGTTGATTTGCAACTTCAATATAAAAAAAAAAAAAAGAGAATTACTGGATCATATTTAAGGTTTTTCTTAAACAGATTGAAATGAATGACAAAAAGTGGATAAATGCAGAATGTAGAACAAGTGAAATGAACTTCCACTAATGACCAATCTTCTTCCAAAATAATAGTATGTATAAGACATGAGCGAAACAAAGTTATCTAAGCTTTTTTGGAATACTCAAACAATTGATTTGAACAAGTCTTACTTGCAATTACAACAATAAAATATAAATATCTGGGACTAGTTAAGAGAAAGGATGTAACATTCCATCAGGATAACACAATGTTTCTTTGATGACCAGGTAACTGCTACAATTTGGCTGACATTTTCAGTCATTATATTCTCAATACATTGCACCTCCAGACTGCAACTTATTTTAATAAATACAGAATTATTTTAAAAAAGAATTTTAAATTCTCTAGAAAATTGCAAAAAGACACAAAGAGCAGTTCTTTGCTCGAGATAAAAAGTTCTTAGGAAGTAGTTATGAAGTTGCCTTAAAAATGGCAAAACAAGTGGAACAGAACACTTACTGTTCAATGTAAAAAATAAAAGTCTGCTTTAAACCAAACTGTCTTTTTATGTTACACAATTATGCATAGTCCAACAGAATATTAGATTATGAAAATATATGAAAATAAAAAACAAAAACCACCATCACAGAAAAGAAAAAAACACGACAAACAACAACAGAAAGGAAACAACAACAGGGGAATATCACATTTTATTCATTCCATATTATTTTGGACAAGAAGTCAAATCAGCTTATGAAATCAAAACTTGATATGAACTGTAATCACACTGATTACAGAGAATAAAAACAACAACCTATTAAAACTAAAGACTAGAACTAAATAGTGACATTTCAAGAAAAGACCTTGTTTACTAGTATCTGATAATGACCAGGTTTTTCAAACTCTAAATACCCATAAAAACAAATTAGTCATTGTGTCATTAAACAATTTAACCAACTGAAATGTTCAGTCACAAGTAATTTTCAATTTAATAACTAAACCAGTTAAAGCTTGAAAACTTAATTCTGACTATCCATTAATTCTAAATTTGGAGTTAAACATTTTGATCAGCAATTTCATCTCCAATTTCTAAATGGTGTCCAGTAGAACACTAGTGTTTCTATTCCATTAATCAATTACTGACAACAATCTGCTTAATTTACACGCTATAAAGAGTCTAGAATTTCACTTTACCAAACAAAGCTCAGATAGTACTCTCAGAAAAAAATTGGTCCAGTTTCTCTGGTTGAAAATATTACATGCTGGCAGAAAGGTATTCAAATATAAGACAAATTCACTTTTGTTAGAACACTTATAATTTGCATTCATATTTTCAAAACAGAATTCCAAAACTCAATGAAAAGAAATATCT